>WOGO01006665.1:0-11628 GCA_015342085.1 Leptinotarsa defecta | reverse complement strand
CTTCAAAAACTGCGAAACTTAAGTTTTTCGGATCGAACGTATTTAATGAGCCAAGAAGTCCCACAATTTTTTCAGACATTGTCTAAATTGTACAAAACAACACTTTACTTCGGATAAATAACTTAATGTGAGAACAAATTATCCTCGTTGCAATGTTCTGTTTTGATATTAATTTGAATATTGTAAATAAAATCAAACTAATTTCAATTAGAGTTTATTCATTACTGACAAAAATAGGAAAGTCTGCGATCGTCGGTCGCAAATCAGAATATAAAAAATATAAAAAATACTTGGTTTTTTAATGCTATCCTGACCACAAATACAGAGTGATTCAGCTATACATATATATAACGGAAATGTTGCCATTCCATTATATGTCATTTTCTTTGCCAGAAGTTATTATCAGTTTTGGAATGAGCACGATAGAAATATCGCTTAAAAAAACAGACGTTGGTCCGATACAAGAGAACAATTCACTTTGCATCTCCTTCCGAGCAAAAATTCGTTCCTTACTGGAATATTAATCGCGTGCAGTACCCAATACACGTTGAGGCTTCTCGGTCCATACAAAGTTGAGAGGTCCCTTCAAATTCATTCTCTCTATCTTCTCTGCCCGTTAACCATTGGCTCACCCCAGAAGAGGCCAGAACAAGTTTTTTTCCATGGGGTACAGAAAAAATTTAAGACTTTTAATTCTTGTCGTACCCCTATTATGTCAAGATGAATCGAATTTATTTCAGTTTTTTATTCGAAATCTTTGTACAACAAGTGAATATTGCGTTCGATTAAAGATTTTTCAAAAATTGGTCCTTATGCTAGTAGAGACCAAATTTTCTATAAACGTCTGGCAGTGAATGAATTTGGTTATTATATTAAAAATTTATGGTTGAAGTTTTTTGAAAATTGCTTCTATTATCTTCTATATCTGATATTACTTACATTCGATTTTTCATTTCGAATTTATCACCCTTTGAATGAAATTGTTTCCAGATAGTAATCAAAGAATATCATTTTATCAGATTTCAATATAGAGTGAAATATAAGATTAATTGACTTGAAGTTTTCATCCTATTCCATAGATAAGAGTTTAGGTGAGCATGAATATATCCCTTTAGGAAGACATCATCTATGCGATCGACAGAAAAATCAAACTTATCCAAGATGCACTGAAGTTCCAACAGCCATCTGTTGAAAAGCAGTGTGTCGATAACAACTGCCGAAAGAGAAATGCCTTCTATCTCTTCCTGCAGCTCTCATCCAACAAAGCGAATATATGAATCTAGAACCTAAAAAATTGCCACAGATACTGTCAGTAATGCTGCCAACTGTACTACAACTGTATTGTCAGACCATCCCTTAATAATAATACTTGGTAAGTATGGAGACACTATCTGATATATCGACAGAAAATTCGAATAAAATTAACAAGGATCCCCAAAGATGGTTTGTTACAAAGCCAAACTATTAGGCACCTGAGGCCCATATCCATTTTTGTCGCCATGAAAAAGTTATCCGAAAAGAGATCACTCTGTTCAAATTGTCGTTCTCAGTATTGGAATAAACAGAAATCTTGACCGGCCAGTGAAATTATGGCAGATGACAGAATTATGTGACCCGTCTACTCGGGTCGCATAATTCTGGGACATAATTATCAATTTTTTAGCGGTATGGGGAGTGGTGACTCATTGTTATCAGCGCTCCCTCCATATATATAGGGACTGAAGGGAATGGCCAGCATAATAAAAATTACTTTGTAGTTCTTCCACTCAATTCATTTCGAACAATTGTACTCAGAATGAGGGATAATCGTATTGTTGTGAATCATGCCCTAAACAAAATGACACTGGCCGCCACTGGTAGCCATAAACTAATTGTGACATAGCTGAGAATTTCGGCGAAATTTCTACCATGTTCGATTACAATTAAACGCTAGAGGTGTGTCCACTAGCCCTATATTATGGAGGTGTTTCCTTAGTTGACAGTGGCCATTCAGAAATTCTACTGTTAAGCGTAAGATTTTTTCTGGTCATCGCCAGATATTTCTTCGGTGCCAGCTTCCCAGGGTCGCCCAGGGTGATCTTGGCAAGATTGCATCCTTGGAGTTCATTCGATCTCTTCAGGGATTGAGCATGGGTGTGACGTTTGCTAGTTCCGCAACTGTCGAAGTCACCAGGCCGTAGGTGCCACTGAGTTGTGACGTAGCCAAAATTGCGCGAATGTTCGCTCCCGGCCTAGATAATGCTACCGACTTCGATGTAATTCCGGCGAAATTTCTACCACATTCGATTACGATATATAAACGCTAGCCACGAGCATATCGAGACAGTCAAAAGGAAGTTACAGTGCGATAGGCGAAGCGATCTGGTAAGGCGACATACATTCGAATAATAGTTGAAGATTTAGTTGAACTGTTTGTTGTATTGGAAGTGAAATAAAGTTGAGTTGGATTATTGTTCAGTGTAGTCAATTATTGGTCAACCCACGGAAAAAACGTAACACCATGTTAAAAAAAAATAAGTCTCCTCATATTCTTGTTCCGAATGAGGAATTTTACTTTTTCTCTATAGTAACCTCGAACCGCTATATAAACGTTTGGTTTCGATACTGGTTGAAATATTTCCTGAATATTGTAAGTGGTTCATATTTTCAATCATTTCATTACAAATATTTGATAGTTATCTTTCCACATTAAAATTTCGTCATTTCGCAACATTTCCTTAAATCGAAGATATGCAAGGAATTTATCATACAAACTAGCTTTTGTTAATTTATTCCTGTTTCATTTTACAGCTATTTTACAGCTCGAACCGTAATAAAAATGTTTCATTTTGTCAAACCTTACTTATCAAAGATGAATTAGAGTTTCCACAGCAGTCTGTTGAAAAAAAGAGCCTGGATTACAACTGCGGAAAGAGAAATCGCTTTTTGTTTTATTTTACACCTATATTTCCTGGAATATCCCTAACCTTTTTTCCATACTAACCTCGAAAATCAATGAAAACGTCTCGTTCCGACACTGGTTGAAATCTTTCCTGAATATTGTTAGTTGATATTTCTTGATCATTTTATTACAAATATTTGATAGTAATCTTTTCACTTTGAAATTTCGTTATTTCGCAACATTTCCTTATATCGAAGATATGCAAGGAATTTTTCATACAAACCAGCTTTTGTTAATTTATTCGTGTTTCATTTTACAGCTATGTTTCCTGAAATATCCCCAACAATTTACATTAATTTTTATACCTAATTAAAATTATGGGTGATAAATATGTCATGAAAAAGGTCGAATAGTACTAAAAATTTTGGTTGATACGTGTGTTGACATTGATTAGAATTTCGATAAAGTTCCAGGGGCGTAGTGTGATATGTTTTAAAGGAAATAATCGTTTATGTGACGCAGAGCGATTTGAAAGTATTTTGTTGTTTGTTTGTTTACTGCTGTTTACTGTTTACTTTCCAAAAAGTCTACGAGACGTTTTTTCTATTGATAAGTTAGATAATCAAAATTATAGAACTTTGACGTATTTTGGACAAACAACAGAATAAGTGGCTTCATTTTTGACGAAACGAGATATTAAAATTACATATAGAACAAGTAATACGTTGGGAGAGTTAGTTGAAAATAATAAATATAGAACATCTAACTTCGAGAAATAAGGAGTATATGAATGAAAGTGTGGAACGTGGCCTAAGGTATATATTGGTCAAACTGGTAGAACATTCAGAAATCGAATCCAGAAACATCATATGAGCTATGTAAATAAGAAAACAACTTCAACATATTTAAATAATCTTTTAGAAGAAAATCATACCTTCAACGAAGAGTTCAAAATTTTACACAAAAAAATAAAGGCTTGAAAGTAAATCATTTGGAAGCAATGGAAATTAATAAACTTAAAAATTCAAATATTTCAATGAATGACCAACTGGATTTGAATAGATCACCATTATGGAACTTGTTTTCTCAGAAAAACCGAGAAAGAATTATTATTGATGTAGAAGAAAGGTAATATGCTATAGGTGATCATAATTGACGAGGTACCTCAGGGAGAGGTTTAGGTTTGTTAAGAGGTAGTCTCAACCTGTAGTGTATGAATATTAGTGTAAGAAGCAACTTGTAGTATTCAAAGCATTATTGATAAACCCACTGTGTTAACGAAGCATGTGATATATTTTTCAAATAAAGTGTAGTTTATGAAATTACTATGGATCTTCATCAAGTAACGACCGAATCAATCCGAAAAATAATCAATATCTGCACAGATGCTTCGTTTGTTTGACCGTTTTTGAGCTATTTGAATAAATAATCACAATCTCCAAGTATCGTATTTTGGATGAAGTTATGAAAATTTTAATAGTTCCAGTTAACAAATTCCTGATATATAAACAATTGTATAATGATCACTGACTATTCGTATACCAAATGAACTACAGTAATTGTTAATATAAAAACAAACGCCGAAAGAGAGTATTTTGTGGAGTATGCAGAAATAAAACTCGGTACAATTTGATATAAATCATCTGTAAACTATATCACTCCAACAAACAAAACAACTGAAACAAAGATAGATGTGTGATCAAAGCATGATCATCACACACATTTGCCTTTATTGGCTATTATAAACGATCCTCCGCACGCTGGCCAATCAGATTTAACTGCAATCGGCTAGCGAAATACATTGTTACAGTGTCGCAGTGGTCAATTACGTTTTAATGTGTGTTGAATGTATATGGTATTTTGAAGTAAAGTACTGATACGACTGGAAGAAACTGCTAATTTTTGTCTCTACACTCCACCTAAAAAATTTTCCATACCTCGCCGCATATTATTAAAAAACAAAAAATAAAATGTTGGTCATTCCTTAGTGCGACTCTATACAAGCAGCCTTGTCTGGGATATCAAATGCACTACGTATGATTATGTTTTGGAGCACTCCATAGCTAAGAAGGACAGAGTATAGATGGAGTTCATTCCGATGAAGGTATTTCATAAATGAAGTACCCACGTTTCTTACGTCTGTTGCGCCTATGCAAACAGTTAATTACCGCTGGAAATTTCAACTAATTTAGATCCAGATAAGAAACACAGTAGCTACCAGTGTTTTGTTCAACACATAGCAGACTGGTTCTGAAATATCAAGTCACTGAATGCCAACATTTCAAAAAGGTTTACACTTTAGACATTACACACGTAATCACACGTGGGAGACCAAGAATTTCGTTGCCGAAAGTTAATATCGCTAAACCGTTTGATTTATCGAAATGATTTGTAATCAGTCACATTACAACACAGTAGACTCAAAGTTTTGAAAACTGATAAAAATTAATTTATTTGTTTCTGTGACATTCTGCGTTAATCAGAATGATAAATGACAAAAATGTTGGAATTTAGTGATTTCAACAGAATTCAACCACATTTTTGTATATTATTTTGTTGAGCTGATGTGAGATCAGAGAATTCTTGCAGACTCACAAATAAGGCTACATATTGTAAAATATCCTCTGGTGGCTGGTTAGGAGAGGCCCCCTTGAGCTGTTGAGCACTGAATCCAAATAACTGATACCTCCCATGCCCCTCCCGGGTTGAGTGCCCTGAGTTGAAATCTTCCCCACACGGTTACTGTGTGCAGAACATCTCATCTCGTCCTTCCACCACTGCTCCTCTGGAGCGGTCCTCAACTTACTGATGGGCACTTACCACACCGAAGACGAGTGTCTTTTTAGTCGCGAGCAAGTGTTGGTTCTCAGTGAATCTGAAAATGAGATTAATTTGAAGTCTGGTTGAGAAATTTTTATACTTACCGGAGCCGCCTGACAGCGACACTTGGGGAGTGGTTATGCTTCGTTGTCCTTCTGTCTTTGTCCCTCTCTCGGAATCTGGGGTCATCCCTGTTTAGTGCGTTATGTAAGCCGCTTAGCGCTGGATTATCGTGCGCTCGAATTCTGTCGAACGTGTCCTCTGCGTGTTTTCTCATGTATGCGTCCACGTAGTGTATGTTCAGGTCTAGATCCCGGAATATGTAACTATTCGGTACATATCTTGGAGCGTTTACGGCGGCCCTTACGCACGCGTTCATAAATGACTGGATCTGTCTTCTGTATATCGCTGCGCACTGGCCCTAAGCAGTTCAGGCATACAGGATTATCGGTTGTATTACGGTCTTTATCATCAGCAGCTTCACTTTCAGTCCCATGTTGCTTCTTCGACCTATTATTGGTAATAGGTTTTGTCGGGTAGATCTCGCCATTTCTATTCTCTGCCGTACATGAGACCTGAACGTTAATCCTTTGTCTAGGTTGACCCCCAAATTTCTAGCTTCGTTGGTCCACGGAATCTCTTGTCCGTTGAAGACGATATTTCCTTCCGGGTGTACCCTCATCTGGGTAAATAGTATTGCCTGACTCTTGTCAGGGTTTGTACTGATCTTCCACAGGTTGGCCCATTCCTCTAATCTATCTGTCTGTTGCTGCAAGTATCTAGTGGCATGCGCTTGGCTTGTTGATCTCGCCAGAAGAGTTGTGTCGTCCGCGTAGAGCGCCACATGTTAAAGTTGTTCTCTGGCTTGGGCACGCCTGCTGTGTATACCGAGAAGAGGTGTGGCGAAAGGACTGCACCTTGTGGGACCGGGAATAGGTGGTTCTTCTTTGGCTTCGGGATATGGATAACCGTCGCCTCCTTGAACGGGTACGGTAAGTGCTGCAATCTGAGTATAACATTTAAGATGTTTATTATAGCTGCTATAATCTTTCGTGGTAGGACTTTCAGAGCCCAGATAAAAACTGTTACATGAAGCTCAACAGTACTTTGTGGCGGCGGTGAGGGGTGCCATTGTTAGGCTCGGGATTGAAGCATTTCAGTCACTTGGATCCAAACTATTCGGGTCAGCGTTCGAGAATTCAATATAGCTTTCATTGTATACAACTCCTCACACATGAGATGAACCTATCACTATCACTATTCCTGCCATTCACAGACCACACATACTTGGTACGTAAGCAGGCAAAAAATGAGCAGTTTCTAATAGCATCTGTATTACAAACATATTTTGAATATTCGATAATGTCTATATGCATCAACGGTATTCTGATCAATATATACAGGATGTGTCATTAGTTTGTCATATTTTATGAAAGTTTTCCAAACATTTTCGAATCGAAGTGAAAATTGAATATTCATTAAAATAAGCGTTACAGATTATTCACTTTTGTTTCAATTACCTGTCAAACCTAGCAAGGTTGAAATAACTCACGACATTATTACCGGAATGACATTGATTTGTAAAGTGAAAAATGATTCAACTACGACACTGTTTGTACCAGATTTTTTCAAGATGTTTTTAAGTTCTTCTTTCGTTTTTTCGTAGAATTTAAAAATAAGACCACTGATGAAAGAATGTTGATTGTTAATCACAGTAAATTTAATTCACTAGTATCGTGAAATTTTTTGATAGTAGGTGACAGGTAGTATCATCAAATTTTTTGAGCTTGCAAACATGATTGAATTACTTAGTACATGTCATCGATTGAACATGATCAACTTTGAATTAGCTGAACTATTTCGTTTATACACTAACAGATGGAAATGCTGCAGAATCTCGTCGACTCTATCGAGAAAGATCCTAACATATATATTCCAGCAGAAAGAAATTTCACTAGATTACAAGTTAGATTGTGCGAAACTGAATCTTTAAGGAAACAGGCTGAGCGTCCTGGTAGACCGAAGACAGTACTGACACCACAATTAGGGAAAGCAATTCTTCAAGCAGTTGACGGCAATTCTTCTACAAGTAACCAAAAATTAGCAGCACAGTTCAATGTCGGTCATCGAATTGTTTGGAAGGTTTTGCATACAAAGTTATTGTATCTTTGAGTATACCACAAGCAATGAGTGAAGGCACTGCAAGTTTCATTCACAGATATGGCAAGTTTTTCAAGGTATGTCATCATAAACTTTCATGATAATCATTCTTGGGCCCCATGGATTTCATCAGGAATATTCGGTGAACGTCTGGGTGGTAATTTTTGGTGATCATCTCATAGGTCCACATTTATATAATAAATTACCTGAACGGTTGAAAATATTGATATATCTTCCTTAATTCAAAAATGCATTTAAGAAATTCATTCTTGAGAATCCAAGACAACTAGTTCACCGCTATTTCGGTGCTCATGTTAGCTAAACAAATCCTGAACCCTAGGATGTTGTTGTGTACTGCTCACATAAATGAGAGCTTTATTGTCATCATCATCAATATTACTTTATGAACTATGTTTTTACTTCTACATTGTTTAGTCTTTCTGCGTAACTATCATATCATTCGCATTCCTTTTATAACATTATCACATTTTAATGCGAAACAAGTGCAACAATATATGCCGCGCATTAGCTTCATCCATATGTTTCGTAAGATAACACCTTTGTATTACTATTGAATAGAGTTACTCATTATTATTACTTACATAAATAAGAAGGAACTTTATAATTACTCTGATTATTATTATTTTATGTACTATGTATTTATTCATTCATTTTTTTCTATTGTTTAGTACTTGTATATGTATGTTATTGTTATCCGTATTTTTAGTGCTATTACACATGTTTACAACAAGTATAATAGCACTTATCGCTTATCGGCTTTATTCACTTTATTTTATTGTGAGATAATTTTGTGTATTACGGAATTGAATTGAATAAAGATTATTATAATTTTTGTCATCTCTGACCTAATAGTGTAGACAATCTCTAGAAAACACATTGCCAGAATTGTTAGGGGATGTACTTTTGCTAGTAAGATGGAATATGTGGTTAATTCACGAAAAGCACCTGCTCATTTCACTGTGAAAGCCCTGTGAAAGTGTCTCACTGATACTTTTGCTCATCAGTGGATAGGTCATAGGTGACCTTAACCATGACCGCCAAGATCTCCATACTTGAACCCTGTGGATTATTTCTTATCGGGACTTTTCAAATCGCGACACCAGTTGTCGACGATAATGACTTGAGAAATAATAGGATGCATAATTTCAATGTCATACGCAACACACCAGGAATTTTTGTTCGTGTATGGCACTCGATGAAGAGACGACTCGATGTTTGTATTGCAAGTCAAAGTTCTCATTTTCAGCATCTAATTTAATTATTTCTCATTATTTCCAATGCAATTCACCGAATGAAATTCAAATTAACTAGCAAAATGAATACATATCCAATATCCAAACAGATTTTCATTTCAAAGTTTTTTCAGATGGCGGCGAACATCAAAACATATTTTTGCGTAATCCCCATTTCTACGCTACTGACTCTGATTCGATAAAGGTAACGTGAATACACTCCCAAAGAAGCTATTGTATAGCGAAACACGTGTTGTGTTTTCGTAAAACTGTTTAGTGAAAATCTCAAAATGAATTGTTTGTTGAATAAACAATGGAAATACTTCATGTTTTGATTTCAACCAGTATTAAAATAAGGTTACATAAATAGTATCGTTTTATGTCGGAAATAACAAGTTTTGAAAAAATCATACCTATTAACATAAGTTCGTGGTTGTTTTAAGTATTATACAGTCGGGACGTAAATAGTCCCCCCTCTCAACATTCAAACGCGAGAAAATGTCACAGTCGGACATTTTTTTTTAAAAGAATCATTTTTAGTAGTTTTTGGTAAAAAAAGCCAATGTACATAAGAGCCATATGAAAGATATTTCAATTCTCTTTCCACTCATCTACAAAAGTTTGGGTACAAACTAAACATATTGAAAGCAATTTTGCCAACTTATCAAACGGACATGTAGTGAACTGATTCCCAATTTGACGTAAGAAATATTTCAATTCTATTTATTCATACAGTGAATTTTTCAAATTCCTAAATATATTGATTTCCGAACATTTCAAAATATTGAGTATCAAACCTTCCTCTTGCAAAGGTTATACGATACGATGGTTGAACTCACTCCCCTCTGCCAAAATTTTCTTTTCCGAAAATTGATCTCTCCTCAAAATATCCCCCTTTCAATTTTACTCCTATGTTCTATTATTCTTTGGGAAAAGCTTCCTTCTGTTTGTCCAATGAAATGTTTTGAGCAATAACCACACGAAAACTCGTGATCTATTTGTCCTTAGTGTCTTCAAAAATTTGCTTGAATTCCATATTGTCTATAACCCACGTTCAAGCCTTTCTTTTTCAGAAAACGTGCGATGTTATTGGTGGGTTCACCAGACTACGCCAATGTCCCATGACGTTTATTGTCGTTTCTAGAAGTGGGATATTCCTATTAAATTGCTTGTATTCTTAGTTTTTTGGAAAGAATTAGGTCAATAATACAAATCTTTTTATCGTTTTTGACAGCATTTTGTTTGATAAAACTCAGTTCTCCTGACAGTGGAAGTATACTGTGAAGCAGACTATTCAATGCTGCTACTTTATGCTGATAGAGATGTGTAAAATCATGTATGACTGTGTCCATATAAGATGGTTTGTGGAAAATTGTAAAATCATGTTAATTATTCAATTAAGTAATAGTCAAGTCTAGAGAATTTATTGAATTATTTACCTCCGTTTTACTGATGAATTGAATTAATGAATATGGAAGTGACAAATTAGACAAATTTGTCCAACTTTATACTTGTACCAGTAAAACAGACTACAAGGTGGATATAATTAACGCCATTCTTTCCTGATCTGAACACTAAGAAACGATATTAACTGTCATAGGAACAACATTGGTAATCCACCAAAAATATCGCTCATTTAAAAAAAGGTCATATAATTTAAGCAAAGGACGTTTGAACACGTCTGGAGAAGCTACTGTATGTCGAAACACTTGCCGCGGTTTTGTGAACTGTTTAGTGAAAATCTAACAATAAAATGTTACTTGATAACGTCATGAATTTTCATCAAATGCGGACCAATTCCATCACATGCGATTTTTTTAAATGCACGCTACCTCACGAACTCGTATCATCTACGGAGAAAATCATAAATGCCTTGAGGTGATACAACCAACGCTAATTATGTAGACAAATGATACACGTCAATAAATTATAATCAATAAAATCACCGCTTGCGAAAGGCCCATAAATCATAATATAACATAATTAATTCATATTAGAAAACGCGAAGCAATACAGCCAAGTGTTAAGTTGAAAATAATAGGTTATTGAGCACGCAGATTGAGGGCCAGCTGGCTACGGGGGTTCTTCTTCCCTGCGGTATAGAATGGGCGCGTAATTGGACCCCTGTGGCGCGGCCGGACCCCCTGTTACACGAACTGGCCTCACATAAACGTGATTGTGGAATAGGAATTGTTTTTATTGTGTGTTTCTCGGAAATTTTAGACCTGTTAATTAATTATGAGTTGCCGTGAATTCTTTCACTCGCTTTTTAAAGGGGGAATCTCGCAGCAAGTATGTTGATTTTTTGAAGTTTCATTATCCATATGTGAAGACTGATAATAATGTTCTTCCGCGATTCGACAAAAAAATACTGGAAATTTGATTAGGTTCTGTTCAACAAAGGTACCTGCAAATCTGAATAGTTAAGAGAAAAAAATGTCATTATTTTTTAAATAAATACAGTTCTAGGCCTACCTCCTTTAACTGAAATTTTGATGCATTTAAAGGGTGCAT
>WOGO01006664.1:0-11629 GCA_015342085.1 Leptinotarsa defecta | reverse complement strand
CATTTGGCATTTCAGTACTGATATTCATGTAATTTGACTGTGCATTTCGTCTATATTATACTATATATCCAAACAAAGAACTTACATAGTTTGAAGTTGGGTAAGACGATAGAAAACGCCAGTCTCGAAGTAATAAAAGTTCTCCAAGTTCACCAATGTCCTGAAACAAAGAAAAGTATTTCGCATCTCAAAAAAGTATGCAGCAAAAATATGGGTTGTGTGTCCACGTGAAATGTAATTGATGATTCATATTATTTCCAATTATCGCTCGGTCAAAGAAAATATTCCATGCAGTTGGTTTTAAATTTGGAATGAAGAAAACAGAGGCGAGGCATTTCATCTTTGAATAATATTGACGTATAAATGATTCAGATACCTTTTTCTCAGGAGTGGTTACAGATGGGGTCATTATACAGACAAATAACTTGATGAATGGCAACGAAAAGAGAAAAATCACATTTGAGAATTTTAGTTCGATCATTCAATGAAGGAACATCATTGAAAACAAACCAATGAGGAGCTATAATGATTATTGTTGAAATAGAACGTACAAAATATCTGCCTGTATGAATTTAATATAGTATGGTTAGATTTTCTCAACTAGTTGTTCATGTTTTTTCATGTCATATGACATTTCATTCACCATTTCATCAAAAATCAAAATCGGTTGATTACCTCAGATCGAATCAGTTTTTGTTAGTTATTTTCGGGAACAAATGGATTTCAATTCATCATCAGTCAATAAGATTACCAAATATTTTTCAATTATCTCAAACGTGTATCAATGAGGTAAAATATTATTGTTTACGCTTGTAAGTGATAAATTCATTTAGGAACTCATAAATCACAACAGTTCCACATCAATATCATTTTACACATACTTCTCTTGTTTCAATAGTTTACTTTGTTTGCTGTCTCTGGCCTTCTCAACTGAGTGAATGATTGCCGGTATTTAGAACCCTAACTGAATTAGCTTTAGTCCAAAGTATTCAGCAAACTCTCAGTACTTGAAGAATTCGAAGAAACTGTGAGTTGACTCGTCTTTGCTTTTTCGTCTGCGCTAGTTGTTCACTGCTTAAATTTTGGATAAAGTGGTATTCCATTCCTTTGAAATTTTATAGTGAACTGAATTCACCTTTTTGTGGATCACCAAATACTTTTAAGGGCTCAATATCGTCCGGCTGAAGCTTGAAATCATTTTTGCAAATATACTTTAGAATTTAGATGATCTACTTTTTCCTCATAAGTATATTGTCTAAATAGACAATGAAGTTTCATGTGAAACCCCTGTAGTATAACAGAGAACGACTAGTTGACTCTTAGATGACACTTCCTTATAGCATGTTGTCAATTACGTCCAGTGTTTACTTTTGTTAGTTGAATGGGACCTTGCAAAAACTAAGAAAGTTGTTTAAATTCAGTGCAGATTCTCGTTCCGTAACGTTTGCTAGTATTGAGAATACCACGTTTATAAGGACTCATGAGATTATTAATTCATCTTGTTGGTCTTCTTCAATTTCAGCAACATATCGACACTGATCAGTATACTTCGGTAGATAGCTGTTACAACATGTTGGGTACAAACTGAAGTGGTATCCCGGGTGTATATTCGTTCATCTTTGATGCCAACACATAACAATTACAAGTGCGATACTGGCATTCCCGGACAGCTTCACAAATTTCTGCTTCCGCAGTTGTCGGTTGATTAGTCAAACCACACCAATAGTCTCGCTGGGGTTTACGCCGGTACTGACGATACCCAAGAGTTGTCTTCCGGTGGTTCTTAAATTAAATTCGATGTGGGAATGATCAGAATGGTACTTATCTATTTATTTTTTCATTGAGTACATTCCTAGAAATATGTGGATTCTATTTCGATGGCATTTCAGGATAGCTTTCCAAATTATCGGTTGATTGGTCAGGTCAAACTAACAACTATGACATAAAAACTTGGAAAGTTGACTTGGGTGTCACACAGTTATTTTCATCACGTACTTTTCTTGGTTAATCACATTTTGTCTTCAATCGAGGACAGCCCAGTACTGATGATACCCAACAGGCTGAAACAGCTGTCTACCGGTGGCTCTTAAATTGAATTCACAAAAAGGATTTGAAGCTTCAATAACTTCTAATCACTATATGACTCTCGTCCAACTCAATTCAGTTTGAGTAGAGCCATGAAGATGATAGCGCCGTCTGCTATCAAAAGCGCTCGCACATAATAATCAGAAGTTATTAAAGCTTGAAATACATTTAGACCATTTAAAATAAAGGAAAACTAGGATTTGAAGCTTTAATAACTTCTAATTAGTATATGCGAGTGTTTTCGACAGCAGACTGTGCTATCATCATTAGATGATTGGTCAACATTCATAATACCATTATTTAAAGATTCTTCCAGTTGTGCGTTGGGATTATGTGGTTCCCATTGATATTTTTCTATAATATTCTGTGGAAGGTGAATGTTGCCTAGGAAATGCTTGACAATGTTTCGTAGGGCATTTTATCAGTTCGGACTTTCATGGTCTAATATGATATAAATTGATTTGAAATCCCTGAAAAAATATTTGAGAAATCAAAAAAGATTCGCTGAGAAATAACAATTGTATGAAGCAAAAAAACTGAAATTACAATGAAATAAAATATATGCAACAACAAAAGAATTAAAAAATTTAACTAATAACACGACATGAAAAATATAAAAATTATTAACAAGAAATGAAAATTGAAAATCAAAAGATTCCAAACCAAGTTACTTCACAACGTTTCGATTGTTAGTATCCACAATCATCTTCGGATGATGACTGGACTTTTTCCTCCGAGATCTGACTATTTATAGATCATTTGAATGCTTTCACCTATCCCCTCTTCTCTCCCAGCGCTTCATCGGTTTTAGCGGAAGCTGACGGTTTGGCGGAAGTTGGTCGTGTTCCGCTTGATTAGATGTTTCCATATGTTCCGTATCTCTACGCTAGTTTTATCTAAATGCGTCGGTGGACAACATATATGCGGCTTCTTTGAATTTTTTTCTAAACCAGTGTTCCTCCTTGTGGACGATTTCAGCTTGAGCCCATTTGATGTTATGTTGATGAGTCCAAACATGCTCTGCTTTTCCTGATTTGCTGTGTGTGTTCCTTATGCTCGGCAATGCGAACTTTCAATGGCCTCTTCGTTTCACCGATGTATGATTCTCCGCACTTGCAGGGTATCCGGTAAATGCAATTATTGGAATCGCAGTCCGCGTTTGGTGGCCTAGTTTTTGTGAGGCTGCTACGGATAGTGTTTTCAGATCTGAAACAGGTCCTGATGTTATACTTGGACCCAATCCTATTTATCCTTTCCGATAATCCTCTGATGTAGGGGAGTACAAGTAGTGGTTGTGGCGGCTTCTCTTCCTTGTGTAGCTCTTGCTGTCTTCTAGCTGAAGCCTGTTTTACCATCACTCTGGAGTAACTATTCCGTTGAAGGAATCAACCAATTTATATTATATTAGACAATGGAAGTTCGAACTGATGAAATAAAAGTTTTTTTTTGAAATAGTGATAAACATAAACTACACCTTATAATTTGATCTTCACAATATTGCATATTACAGTGATTACTGTGATATATATGTCATATATTTTTGAAAATGAAGATTGTGAAGATCAAAGCGTGTAGTTCATGGAATTACTATGGACATTCATCAGGTAACGGCCGAATCAATCAGAAAAAAAAAGATTAGTATTAGATGCATTGCATATGAGATTCGCAAATAAATAGGTAGGAGCATAATCTGAAGGCTGTCTGCGTCAATTATATCAGTGAATGACTATAATTAACTGAATAACAATTTGATAGAAGGTGACATAATACAACTCAGCAATATCGCTAAGCCATAGACCATCTACATTGATTGGCTAAGTTGTTTCAACCTTCGGAATTATAGTAAAATCTGAATGAGTATTATTACGTATCACTAGGATTATATCAGATAAAAATGGTTCCAGATTAAGGAAACATTATTTGTGAATTGGTTGGGTCATAATATAGATTTCAATAAAAATGCATATTATGACCCATAAAATAAAAAATGAAGCTAAATGGTTTTTATTTAGAAATGGTTTATATAAAACTCAAACTAACTTAAATGAAAAATTGGAGTCACACAATGCCTTTGCATTGAAAAATAAAATTTTAGAATGAAAAAAAATCATCTTTTTTACATTTTGTTCAAAAAATATAACATCATGAATGAGGAAGTGTAACATTACCATATATAATCTACATTTCTACATCCGTTTCCTCAGATAATTTGAAAAAATTTCCAATATCAAACTCAAAAGTCCAAATTCTTGTTACGTGTGGGAATTCTCAGTTCTCAGCGAAGATATGCATAAAATTCATTCTGCTACTTATTCTCAGACACTTTGGATAGTAATAATTTGTAGCAAAAATAACAAGGCACTACTCCACTCTGTTCAACACGAATAATCTCAGACAATATTATGCAACGAAAAATGAGTTTGGATTTGACTCATGCAATTGAGAATTGAAAAGAGACTTTTCACGAGAGGTATAGCTGACCAAATAGTAGAGAGTCAAAAAGCTCCTTCCCAAAAATTAATTGAGAAATGATGTTTCTATAATGCTGAAGGTATCCTTTTCTGAGGAAATTCAAAACCCTCAGGACACTCATGGATATTTCTACATTTCTCTCAACTACTTACGGAAAGGAAACGCCCAGTAGTTAAAGAAAGACCGACTTGTAGCAGCTACGAGTCTTAATTGGTTTTGAATATCGATGAATCTGGAAGTGAGACCTAAAAAGGTCTGCAACCTCACCAATACAATTTTGGTTATCTCTCTCTGATATCAAAAATGTTCAAATTTAATAAGCAATGTATGAAAATTCTTTATTTTTTTTTGTGTTAATCAGACAATAACAAAACTTTCTGTAGGATTGGAGCTTCTGATAGCATCCCTACTGTAGTCCAACAGTTGTTGGATTACAGTAGGGATGAACTACGATGTCTAACAGACCTTATTACAGGTCACTCTAATTTGAATCATCATATGCACAGACTTGGACTGTCGAAAGACAGTGTTTTGCCTCTGGCGTGGGAGCGTTGTTGAGCATTTTGATCATGTATTGATAATTGCAAAAGTACCTCGATATGGCATACAAGTATAAGAGTTTGTAAAATTTGAAAATGAAGTCAGCAAAATATCTGAAATTGAGTTACAGTAGAAATATTGTATCACATTCAAACTAAAAATTGGATTCCACACGGAACATTTTAAGGAACCAGTTGTTTTTTCAATCACTCAACTTTGATAATATAATACTTCAACATTATTAATAGAGAAAATTCCAGTTTTGAGACGATTTTATTATGAAAAAACTCAATTATCAAGTTAAGAACGCAATACGTTTCGTTGATATCAGTTCTTATTCAAACTAGTTTATAAGGGATTTGGAATTCAAATTTCAAACTCTCATTTACTATTATTATTTATTTATTTATTCATTAGTTTTTTCATGCACTCATTATAATTTGTGATGTGTTTTTTTTTTGTTGAAATTTGAAGTATTTATTATTCCGCTGAATTTTGATGCAAAAAATAGTCGACGGTTAGCAAAAATATACATTTTGAAAATACACTTCAATTTGGAGAATTATGCCAAAATGATATGTGAATACTTGAATATAAATTGAATCAATTCACATTTCACCAACTCATCTGATAACACCATTGTAGGTATCTAGTTATTTCAATTATTTTGCAATACTCATGAAAGCCAATGTACTTTATTGAAATCATCAAATCTGTCTGATTTCACAAGAGACGTGGATCTTTGAATTGAAAATAAAATAACGAATTTTCTACCTGGTTGAGGCTCATGCAAATTCCAAGGCACATAGGTTTCCACAGCATTCAACCCAGCAGCTCTAATTTTTTTCAATCTATCCCTCCAGTATTCACTGGGAACTCTAAAATAATGCATAGAACCACTATATATGGAAATATTCTTATTATTCAACATGAAATACGGCTGATCCACAGACAAACCACGACTAATACCACCCGAAGTGTAATGTTCGTACAGAGTTGGTAAATTTTCCATTTTTATAACAAGAGTTGACTATTTTTCAACAATTAACTGTGACGAATGACCGACGACTGGCGAACGCGAGAATAATAACGGTATAATCAAATTGTAATCAGTATTTGATTCGTTATTCAAAACCTGTTCATACTACACAATCTCCTATCTTCAACTGAACTGATTTGAACCTCATATGTTATTAGGTTGAATTGGGAATAATAGTTTGTTTCTGTTGTATAAAATCATTGAAACTGAATTATACGCATTGTTCTGAAGATGTGATGGGATTTTTCACAGTAAGATAATAAAATTCCGAATCATGAATTTGAATACATTATTGATTAACTGTCAGGCAGGACCGGCACCATTTCGAATCAGCCCATTCAATATATCACTATATTATGGTATCTTGAAAATTCAGGGTCGTATAGGTCAAAGTGTACTTCATGAAATACGACCCGACCTCGCACATGTAGCAGAATATACATGTATATGCTTACAATTTTTTCTGTAATAGTTTAATCCATAAATAATATTTTCATTATTACATGAAAGGTGTGCTTTAAAGAATAATAGGGCTGGAAGTTTCGCCCTCTCAAAAGTTCTAGAATAATCCAGAACAATCCGGTATATGTCCGAAATGTTGTGGACTTTTCGATCAGAGTCTAAAACGTACAGAAAAATGCCGGATCATATCATAGTGAACCGATCAAGTAACTACACGGTGTGTAGTTACTTTGTATCCTATTCGTGACGAAGGTTTACGATTTTACTTGATAGGCGTGCTTTTCAAAAATTTATAGGAATGCAAAATATTCTAAAGTATTCGGAAGACTTACACATCATTTCATTGAAATGGAGTACACCTGAGCAAATACAGGTTGTGGCCGCAACAGAGGTGAATGCATTAATGCAGAATGCATTATGAATTAAGACACAGTTCGAATGGATCAGTATAAAAGATTTCAACATTTCACTACATTCTTTATCAGAAGTATACTATGCGAAAAACTGATATTTTAGAAATTATACCAACTTTCAGTAATTAATGTAAGTACAAAAAACGTATTTTCTTACTGTAATTGGAATGACCAAAATGAGTTAAATTCACGAAACTCGATGATTCAATTCATACATTCATAACTACTGTGTAATAACATCTGAAAATTTTGTTTACTTTGATGAGTATTGATAGAGGTTTATTATAGTACCAAAGTTTAACATACCCACCTTTTATTGATGTAACGAAATGAATATTTCCCATTTTCATTACCATTTCCATCTAATGCAACATTATTATTTCAAAATGAAAACAAAGGCTTTCACGGTCGGAGTCACGATTGAAAAGAACAAAATTTGGTTTGTGGTCAAATGAAACCGGAAGTATCAAACGTTTCGTCTTCTACTGCAGTGGACATCATTAGTAGTAGTTATGTGCGTTAATTATCCAGTCAGCAGGTCGTGGAAAAGGAGTGTCACGATGAAAAATTCCCAAGTTAATGAAATGTTAGTATGTTATTCATACATGTTCAGTAATGTCAAATCCAAGTTTTCGACCTCAATGAGGTTGTGGAAAAGTTTTGATGACCCAAAAGTTGCGTAATTTCTGGACTTGTTTTAGTTTTTCACTTATAACTTGAATACGGTCGATCTTAAGTGGAAAGTCATTCCAAATAAAATTGAATAAAATGAAATTCTCTGTCGATCGAAAAAAAATAATCTGTAATCAGTCAGTTAGGAAAGTTTTTATGGACGATCAAAAAATGTTTTTTCCAATTCCGGTAAAAACTGCTACAACCCATTTTCAAAGTGCTGCAGCGCTACACCATCAATCTCTATCACCTACTTCCTCTGTGAAAGTTGTAAGTCATCAATTTTTTGAATTTTCATAACTGTTTTTCCAAAATAAGTGTTCCTTGAAAATGGTTCTATGCTCTTTCCTAGGACTTAGTGATCTCTCTGACTCATAATCGCCTCTAATACCATACCGTGTCTGTTATAAAATACCCAATGGTCAAATTCAGAAATTGTGAAAATATTTTCTGACTCACCTCTTGTATAAAAATCAAAATAGGTGCTTCTTACCCTGGACCTTCCACTTTTACGGTTACCCGATTTCTCTCTATGTGCTCGTCGTTTACGTTCACTGCTGCTAGACGAATCTTCAGAAATTGATGAAGATTAAGATTCTGAGGAACTCGACCTCTTACGGCGTTTTGTTGATCGTATAAAAGTGGTAAAAAACATAGAAAGTTTCAATTCACTTTTCTTCATTATGATTTCCTACCACATAGTAACGGCTACATCCATCAATTTATTGTTAGAAATGCCTCACTGGCTAGCAAAGATATAAAAACACTTCAGACCACCAACTATATAATATTTATTATTCTATCCAACAACAATGTCAGTTTCAGACTGACTCACTTGAAAATATTTCAAAACACAAAGGAATGTATCATCCTCTTATGTATGCCTATCAGGTGATGTTCAGGGCTGTCCCATCCAGTACTCCCAACAAGGTAATGTCCAGGGCTGTATAGAACACTGATCATAACGCAGTCCCTAACATTATTTTAGAACACTTCATTCTGTAATACTATTTCATTTTCTAACTCATAATTACATATTATCTGTGCAATCATCTCATTTTATCATAAAAATAGTTCATAATGTTATGTTTTCAACCAACTTTTATCTTGACATATAAATATGAGGATCATCTTTGTTACTTTTTGCAAACTCCATTTTAACATCACTTTCGTAAATATGAACATGCTGTCCATACCTTTGTTTATTCAATAATCATTACTTTGAAGCAATGAATACAACACTTTTGTCTAATTTCCCCTAGTTAATTTTATTTATACGACCGCTTTCGGGTTCAACCCCATTACCAAGTATAAAGTGATCATGAATGACCACAAAATGAACCAGTCATCAATCACACGTATCAATAATTATTGTAGAGTCAATCATTTCGAGCGAGTCTTTAGTTGTTCTGCCACCCCCTAAATGTGCACCGAATTTGTACTGTTCAGAACACTTTATTGTAATTTGAAGTTTGTATGTTTCTGCAATGCAATAATAGCATGTTTTACGAACAGTTGTATAGAAGGTGTATTTTACGGTCGACCACGTTTGAAAAATCGAATAATGAACAAAATAACACTTGAAATACGCCAAGTTGGTCATAGACCAAAACATAAACTCTTATCAGATGTGAATTTTATGTTACCTATCAGAAATGAGCCTTATCGTACCGTATGGGAATGTGATACATATAAAGTGGGAAAAACTAAAGAGCCACATGAGAAGCGAATTCATGTTTTTTGTAGTTTCATAGTGAAACCACTCTTTTTTTTTTAATTTGGAAAGCTCATCAAGGTTTTATGTATCGTCATTCTACCATTTCAATGAATACATCTCTGCTAACTTTCTTTCAATCGAGAGAAGGAAATATCGATTTGGGTTAATCTGGGATATAAGATTGTTATGTACATGAAACGTAATCAATTCATTTAAACCAAAAATATTTCGGTTGTTGAGAGGCTTGCAATATTTCTTACATCAACGTTCCCATATCTAAAGCAAATTGAAATGCAAGAACCAGGATCAAATCTTTATATCAGGGACACAGCACCACACAGAGCATGCAAAAAAACAGTTATTGTTTCAACTAGTAGTATTCCAAAAATATAATAATTTTTTCGGCAAACAAATGTTCCATAGTTAAACTTCAAATAACTTCACCTATTTCGTGAAGTGAAGTTATTACTTCACTAATCACTTTTGTTGTGTGGCATGTCACCAACATAATGTATGCTCTTAAATGACAGGAAATGATAGGTGTGTCAAAGGATTATGGAAAAAATAATGTATTACACTCTCTCAGACACAAAGTGGATTATATCTATTATTATAAAAAATATGGTTTGAGCCCTAATAAGTTTGAAGATGCTGACGATGACTGGTCATGTAATGACAATTTTTCTCAGTACTTCCGTTGGTTTCAAAATTTTCTGATTAAGCAGAGTCATTCAAATCAATTGAACTAAATGCACTTGATTGTTTCAAAAACAGCTATTTAAACAATAATTCCAAATGATCTAATATATGGCATATATGGAGCATTGACTAAAGCCCCCAGATACATTTCCTCACTGCAGAAATTCACAAATTACATTCTATTTTTTTAAGCATAACTAGTTGACATGAATTCTTGGTAAACATTGTAATCCCATAATATTGGCCATATGAAGGTTTTCGTGAGACATCTGTAAATAAATCAAAATAGTTCTAAACAATTAGAGTGATGGGTTGAATGTGGAAATGATTTATAAATTATATTCACATGATCGTTACCTTCATGATGTTTGTTATTGAATATCATATATACCTACATTGTTTCATCGTTGAAATATTTGGGAAAACAATAAACTTCATAAATGCAGGTTGATGGAAATACCTACTTTCCTGATTTAGGAAAATGTGTATTCCTACATGTCACTCCATTTGCATGGTAAAAAAAAACTGAAAATTAATAGATACATTTTACAAAAAATTAAAATAAAAATTAAAAATTAGGAGATTCCAAGCCAAGTTACTTTACGATGTTTCAATTATTAGGAGCCACAATCATCTTCGGGTGATGACTGGACTAATTCCTGCGAGAAATGACTATTCAAGGGTCATTCGAGTACTTTCACTCATCCCTTCTTTTCTCTTTCCGCTTCACCAGTTTAGCAGGAGATGACCGTTTGGCGGGAGTTGGACATTTTTCGCTTGATTATGGGTTTCCATAGGTTACGTATTTCTAAACTAGCTTGGCTGAACACATTGTTGGACAAGATGTTTGCGGCTTATTTGAATTTCCTCCTGAACCAGTGTTCCTCTCTATGTATGACATCAGCTTGGGACCACTCGATGTTATAGTGGTTTCATCTCGCTATGTATGTTTCTTGTGCTCAGCAATGCGAACATTCAATGGTCTCTTAGTTTCACCAAAATAGGGTTTTCCGCACTCACAGGGTATCCGGTAAATGTAATTCTTGGAATCGCAGTCCGCGTTTGTTGGCCTGGTTTTCGCGAGGCTGCAACGGAAAGTGTTTTCGGATCTGAAGCAAATTCTGACGTTGTACTTGAACCCAATTCTTCGTATCCTTCCCAATAATCTTCTGATGTAGGGAAGTGCAAGCACTGGTTGGGACGGCTTCTCTTCCTTGCGACGCTCCTGCTGTCTTAGCTTAGCCAATGTCTGTTCCATTATCGCTTTGAAGTACCCAATACCATTGAATATCATTTTTTATGATGTCTAGTTCTGATAGAGTTTTAATAATTCTACTTTTAATCGATTGATGGTGGTTAGTTTCGTGATTCAGATACTGTCCCGTGTGAGTGGGTTTTTGGTATTCTGATGTTTCCCACTTAGTGTCGGGCCTCTTCGCCAATACGTCTAAGAGTGGCAATTCATTGTGGACTTCCTTCTCCATTGTGAGAGTGATGGAAGGTTTCATGCTGTTGAAGTGTTTCAGGAAG
>WOGO01006663.1:0-11629 GCA_015342085.1 Leptinotarsa defecta | reverse complement strand
AGTTGCCCAGCGATCTCTTACAAATTATGAAAAATTCCTATCGCGTTTCGATCCGTCAACTGACCTTCCTGCTTTAGAAAAACGGTTAAACGAAATAGAAACAGTCCGTGCAACGTTCGAAACCTGTCAATCAGACCTTGAATTAATTCTCGAAGAATCAGAAGAATTGAGCGATTATCGCACGAATTTTGAGGAACAATATTTCAATACGTTTTCCATTGGCTCAAATTTACTAGCTACTCGCGGACAATCACAATCGCAATCTACAAGTAGTACGGCACCTATAGTGGATATAGAAGCGGCAAATTCAAATTCTCCTTCGCTTTCAAAGCAAAAGGTGAAGCCAATTCATTCAGCAATGATAACAATACTTCTGTTAAACGAGTTTATTCCACAAGCAGCAGCTTCTGCAGCGACTGAACCTATTTTTCAAGAACCATCTAACTTATATTTCAACCTTTGTTTGCCTACTATAAATTTACCCATGTTTCCCCGTTCTATTGATAACTGGCTAGAATTTCATGATCTCTTCAACTCACTTGTCCACCAAGACAGTAGTATACCCCCAATTCGAAAATGATTCTATTTTATAGGCTGTCTTTCAGACGAAGCAGCACAGGTCATTTAATCTATTGAATCATCGGCTCAAAACTATGAGACTGCATGGAACTTGTTAAAAGAAAGATACGACAATCGTAAATTTATTCGCGATGCTTATATTAAATCACTAATTGATCTACCTTCCATTTCAAAAGATGTTTCTACTCGCACCTTTCTAGATCAACTTCAGAAGAATCTAAGACCTCCTCAATTTTTAGGTGAGCCTAATACTAACTATTGGGACTCATTTTTAATAATTTTATTTCGCCATAAATTCGATTGCCGTTTAGTCGAAAGGTGAAATGATTTCAGTAACAACTTTCAAAATCCTTCTGTTGAACAAATGACCAGTTTTCTAAATAAACGAGCTCAACTCGAAAGTACGCGGCTTCAGACTCAGTCTTCAAGGTCAGGCAATTCTAGTAATCAGCCCAAGAACTCAAATTTTCGACCAAATACTCAATCTCAAAAGGCATATGTAATATCTACATCGCCAATTCGGTATCTCTATTGCAATGAGAACCACTTTACTGATCTTTGTCCGAAATTTCTCGCGCTCAATCCTCCACAGTGATTTGAAATTTCAAAAAAAGAAGGATGATGCATCAATTGCCTTCGCAGAGAACTGATTGTCGCAACTGTCAACTAAAACACCACACTCTTTTGCATTTTGATTCGCGAAATAATAACAACAGATACATTCACAATCATAACCACAATAATAACGCAACTAATAACTGTAACACATCTGATGAATTCAATTATAATAATCGCAACGAAAATTGTGCTAACTCAAATAATAATAATTATTATCAGACCAATCCAACCCATCGTCAAAATTAACGTGAAGGCACTTTCAACTCCCTTGAGTATTCAAACACAAATCTCGCCTCGTCTTCAAGTATGAATATGCACGTGCAGGTTTCTTCTGAAGCAGTTCTAGCTACTGCAATTGTGGAATCGTCAATAAGTACGGAAAATCTACGCAGGCTCTCAGGCTCATTTTATTATAGAGAGCGTCGCAAGTTTTTTAAATCTCGATTGTAAAACAGTAAACATCGCAGTTTCGGTCTTAATGATATCTCAACTAACATCTACTTATGCAATCTAATTATGTAACAACCAAATCTCGTCACAATAAATTTGCAAAAGGTATCGAATTTCTCATTGTTCCTCAAATAAGCACTTTCATGCCGTCCATTCATATTAATCAATCTCTACTTGAGATTCTTAACAACTTCGCCTCAGCTGATCCAGAATTCTTTAAACCTTCTGAAATTGATGTTCTTATTGGGGTAAAATTGTTCTACAAATTACTTAACGCCAAATCTCACTAGAAGGCCAGCCAGATGCGGTTCTTCAAAAAACTCAAATAGGTTGGATCGTAGCTGGTGAAATTAGAAATCCTGTCGCCACTAGACGCATAACTGATCACTTAGGCTTACATGCAGCGCCATTTGAATCTGATCTCACTCGCTTCTGGGAAAACGAAGAAATTCCGTCCTCAAAAATTTCATCCCCAGAAGAAAAAGTGCATTATTCACTTCACACTACTCGAGATAAATCTTATCGATGGTAGCCTAATGATAGTTAGGCTTCCTTTTGATGATAAAATTCAAAATCTCGGAGATTTACGTCGTTTCTACACCTTAGAAAGGAGATTCCAAAAGGATCCAGAACTTCAACGCAAATACTCCGAGTTTTTAACCCAATATCAAAAGCTGGCTCAGATGTCCCTTGATTCTGAATCTTCTGTCAAAACCCTAGGTTTCCACAGGAACTTTCAAAGTGATTTTCTGTTTTATAAGGTGCATGCAACTATTTTAAAAGCTCTCACGAAACGAAACATCTTATCTCAGATTGCAAAACCTCTTTTAGCTGATCATGAGTCAGGTCCTTTACCTGATTACCGCGTTGTGCCTTCGCGACCTTTTATGAAAACAGAAGTCGACTACTGCGGCCCACTGTACATTAAAGAGAAGCGATTCCGAAGCCGGAATGAACTCAAGGTCTACGTTGCAGTTTATATTTATATGGTCACTAAAGCTATCCATTTAGATCTTTATTCCAATCTTACTACAGAAGCTTTTTTGTCTAGCATCAAGCGCTTTTTTGTTAGGAGAGGAAAGTCTCTTGAAATTTTTTCTGACAATGGCACTTTGTCAGCGCTGACCGTGAGCTGATTACCAAACCGCTATAAAACAGTATTTTGATAATGAAAGAATCACTTGGCATTTTATACCACCCCGAGATTCCTATTTTAGAGGATTTTGGCAAGCTGTAGTCAAATCATTAAAAAAATATTTATACCGCACTGTCGGAGATACATTGCTTACATTTGAAAAATTAGAAACGTATATAATTGAGATCGAAGCGACATTGAAATCTCGTCCTTTATCCCCTTTATCCTCGGATCCCAACGACCTTTTGCCTTTGACAAAAGCTGACATGAAAGAAAAATTGAATAAAAAGAAAATAAAATTTTCTGAAGAACTCCACGATAAAAAAAAGAGAATTATGTAACTTAGACTGGTTGCGGAAAAAAGTAGCAGATGTGAATTTAAATAGTAATTACAAAAGCCTGAAAAAAGAAGTGAATAAACAAATAGAATCCGAGAAAAAAAACATTATAGAAACATCATTGAAACGTTGAATAACAAAAACAAAACGGCTTGGTCTATAGTAAACAATGCGACCGGCAAACAAAAAAATCTCCAAATTACTGAAATTAATTATGGAAATAAAGTAATAAGTGATACTATCGAAAAAGCTACTACTTTTGGGCAATATCTATCTACGGCTATTCACGAAAAATTATTAGATTTTTTTGCCAATAATTTAAGTACTCGTTGCACCACAAGTGACTCTGTAATACAAACTATGTTTTTTAGACCTGTGAATGTCAATGACGTTAATGAAATTATTGAATCATTACCAAACAAAAAATCTACAGGTTTGGATGAAATACCTGCATCAGTAGTAAAACAATGCAAAGATATCATATCTCCAATACTCGCTCATATCATAAATTTGTCGATTATGCAAGGTAAGTTCCCTTCAAGTCTGAAAATTGTCTCTGTTATTTTATTGTACAAATAGGTTGATTCTAGTAATGTTGAAAATTACCGACCAATTTCATTACTTAGTATTTTCTCTAAAATAATTGAAAAAGTGGTTGCTCGAAGAATGGAAGCGTATCTGAATTCTTTCAACTTAATAACTAACAATCAACACGGTTTCAGAAATGGCTTCTCCACTGAATCGAATGTGGCTGAGTACACTCAAAACATTTTTGAAAGATAATTGATACCACTCCTACCACTACGTGGTAGGAGAATATAATGAAAAGAGAAATGAAAATTTCTATGTCTTTTACCACTTTCAACTTTTTAAAGTGGTAAAAAATATAGAAATTTTCATTTCTCTTTTCATTATTTTTGAAGGAATGGATCAGTATTGTTCAAATTAACAAGGGCTTTGATACAATCGAAAGGTCTTTCGTTTTAGAAAAACTAGATGAGTTGTGTATTCCTGATGGCTGCCTTAATGACTGGTTTCTCTCTTTCCTCGAAAACCGTAAGAATATTGGGAAAATTAATGATGTTTTATTAAATGTATTTGACATTGATCGTAGAACCCCTCAGGGCAGTGTCCAGGGTCCATTGATTTTTCTCATATTTGATAACGATCTTCCTTTATATCTAACTGATGCAAAAGTTCTCATGTATGCAGATGACACATGCACAATAATATCGGATCACTCAAAACTCGCACTTCCAGAAAAACTTACCAGAACTAAACCAATTCAAAGATTGGTGCTACTGTAATAGATTAATGTTGAATGTTCCAAAAACGGTTTGCTCAATATCATTAAATAACATTTTAATCAGTACATCGAAGTCTGCAAAATTTCTCGACTGTAATCTATCTTGGGAGGCACAAATTAACAGTATCTGTGAAAAAATTAACCAGTGTTTCTATCTATTGACTGTTTTGAAATCTATGCTTGATAGGGATACTTTATTGAATGTCTATTATTCATATGCTTACTTTGCAATTTCCTATAGTATCATAGTATGGGGGCAAGGGTGTCATATTCAAAGGGTGTTTGTATTACAAAAAAGAATATTTCGATTTATTTTTGACCTACCTTTTCAAACCTCATGTCGCGATGTATACAAAAATCAAAAAATTCTTAGTGTTACTTCTATTTACTTATATAAATTACTGAGCCATATTCACCGAAACCAAAATAAACTGCCAAAAAATTCTGATATTCACAACCATAACACAAGACATAAAAACGACTTGTTGCAACAAAAATCGAACCACACTTTCCACAAAAATCACCTCTGATGACTGGAGTGTCTTACCTCAATAGGCTTCCTGATGGTATAAAAATAGTACATGTACGGAATTTTCAAAAGAGGGTTGAAGAAAATTTTAATGAATCATTATTTTTATAGCTTAGGGGAATTTGATGACTTCCTTTCTAGCAGTGTTGACTGAGTTCATAGTGTTTATTGTGCTTTATGATTTTTATATTTATATCAAGATGTCTTATACACTTGTTTTTATGCGTCATCAAGTAATATTAGCAATACATCCTTATCAATGCAGTATGTCCATGTAGGAGTAATTTTTTTGTATAAGTTTGTGGGTTTTATACCTCACCAGACACATCTAATCCATTGCATAATAGGAAAACGGATTTAATAAAATTTGATTTGATTTAATCATATACCTATGATTCTTCTTCAGATATGACTTTTTCAAGAAAATCTGGATCGTCCCTTTTGGTAAACAATAAAGGGTCTTAAAACAGTTATTTTGAAACATTACATCGCTGCCATATGCTTCACGCCAAAAATTTCTGAAAAAATTGCATGGCATAAGCCAACCGATATGCTGACATTCTCAGCAACTTCTCTAATAGTGATTCAATGATTCTCCATAATAATTTTTTTTCACTTCCTCAACATTTCCATCGGTTGTTGATGTGCTGGAGCATCATCATTCACATCTTCTCGGCCTTTTCTCATCTCGAACATAATATTTTTGAGACGAATGAGTGTGCCAACATAAAAAAATAAAAAATCACTAATCGAATGCACATAGCTCGGAAAATTTGAACATTTACCTTATTTTTTTAACATACAGTCACCATTAAAGTGCGTACCATATGGGAAACTTTTTTTTCGAAAAGCTTCAATGAAGTTTAACTTCGGCACTTGTTTGTGCTTCAAATTCAACTCAAAATGTTGCGGCCAACTACGACCCACTAACGTTCAGTGTTTGTCAAATTCAACTTTTTTTGAAAAAAATTGAAAAAGTGCATTTGTAGATAGAATTCAACAAAAAGTTACTTGAAAAAGTTGTGTCTACGGTAATTTCATATCCATATGCCAAATTTTATGCAACTAGAATAAAGTTAACGTTTTGATTATTTTTGACAGATATCCGCTTTATTTTAAAAAACAAGTTCGGTTAATTGTTATCAATTCATGTATACATAACAAAGTCATCAATTCATGTATACATAACAAACTCATCATGGAGTTTAAATTTTCTGATACATTTTCACTTATACGGACATTTTTAGAGAGAAATTAAAAATTTGCTATAAAAATTTCAACATGACTGGTGCAAAGTTTCAATCACTTGGCTATTTTCTTAAACAAACCTTTGATTTCGAAAAAGCAGAGGCAACTGAAGGAAAATTCAAGTAATTTCGATAAAACTATTATCACTATTATAAATTATAAACAACAATAATGTTATAGAAAACACAAATGGGTACAAAAAAGTAATTATTGATCTAAATGAGGTTGTCAAACACTTATAGCCTACATTTCAGTATGTCCTCTTAAACGTTCAATACAAATTAGGGTTTTTCCACTGACATCTGTAACTGCATTTTTAATAAATCGCGGATTTATATTTGCACAACACTCGCGAATGGTATTTTCCAGATGTTGTATGTCAGTAAATGGTCTACTTCGGTACACTTTTTGCTTCAGTTTACCCCTCAAGAAAAAGTCTAAAGGCGTCAAGTCGGGTGATATAGGTGGCCAATAATGTTCCCAGTTACGTCCAATAACTTTGTTCCTGAACATTTGTTGTAGGGACTGTTTTACAGCAACCGTGTGATGTGTTGGTGCACCATCAAGCTGATATCATAGGTCTTATTCAATATTTAAAGGCATATTATCTAAAACTTCACTAACCTCATTAGTTAAAAGGTTGAGATAACCGACGGATGATAAATTATCCCTAAAGAAAAATGGCCTAATCATCTGGTCGTTGAGTATCCCACACCATACATTAGTTTTAAAGGAATACTGATCACCACATTCAACTATGAAATTGGGATTTTCTTGGGCCCACCATCGGCAATTTTGAGAACTTACCGTTCCATTTGAAGAGAACGTTGCCTCATCTGTCCATAAAATTTTATACGGAAACTTTACATTTTCTTCTCTCTCTTCTTGAAACCAGAATGAAAACCCCAAACGGACGTCAAAATCTCGTTCTTTTAATGTGTTAATAAATTTTGGCTCGTAAGGCCAAAATTTATTCTTTAATAAAATTTTAATGTAATTTCAAATCTAGTAATTTTATTAATACTTATTGCAGTTTTTGAGTTGTGTCTACTTTTTCAAAATTGAAGGTAATGACGTTTGTTTAAGAAAATAGCCAAGTGATTCAAACTTTGCACCAGTCATGTTAAAATGTTTATAGCAAATTTTTAATTTCTCTCTAAAAATGTTCGTATGAGTAAAAATGTGTCAGAAAAGTTAAACTCCATGATGAGTTTGTTATGTATACATGCACTGGTGACAATTAACCGAACTTGTTTTTTAAAATAAAGGGGATATCTGTCAAGAATAAGCAAAACGTTAACTGTAATATATCAGTGAATCCTTATTCAATACAATTGGAGTAAGCGCCATTTGAATCAGTACAACGTAATACGCGTCAGCATAAAATTTGTACGCTCGGGATTCGATAAAGTCGACGGAGTCAGTTTTTGCCTAGTTCTGATTGGCCAATATTCTACCGGTGAGAAAGTTATCGAAGTGCTTGAAAAGATGGTAGTTGGTAATAAGCAAAAGAAGCAAGAATTTAAATTTGGGAAAAATGAACAGCATCAATAAATAGAGTAAAAACTTCTGTATCGATCAGTATAGAATGCTATTCTTTAATGCCCCCCCTTTTATTTTTTGAACGGGTCAACTCAAAAAATTGGAATTTGAGATAATGAAATTAATGCGTGAATACTTAATTTTGAAGTGACATTGACAGATGAAACTTTCATGATGGCGACTGGGCGCCATCTGGGAAAAAATATAATGCAAAGGGGGATCTTATATACATCTTTTTGAAGCTCCTGACAAATGCTTCACAACCCTAGTATATAATGTCAATATCTTCAACTACTACAAAATGACGGAACTTTTAATAATTGTCTGAATACATTGACATTTAACTACATATGAGGTAATAAGCTTGAGGTCAGTTCAGAAGATGTTCGAAATGGTTGCCTTGAACTTCTTGACATACGAATAGCCTATCCGATATTTCACACCGAACATTTTCGTTCTCTGCCGTATATCCAATATTGAAGCAGGTTCAGTTTCGTACACCTTTTGCCCCAAATAGTCTCATAAAAAAGTCCAAAAGTGTCAAATCTGGCGATCGTGCTGTTCATTCTGTAGGACCTCGACGGCCAATCCAAGTGGTATCCATATAGTTTCTTACTTGTCTGGGTAACGTGGTGGTGCTCCATCTTGTTGGAATACAACATCCATATTGAATTCATTAGGATTTGCTTCGACGATTTCAGTGGTGAGAGGGTCAACAGTAGTTTCCAGCATATACAAATACAGTTCCCCTGTTGAATTTTGATCAATAAATAGAGGTCCTACAATATGGTTTCCCAATATTCCTGCCCAAACGTTAATTTTTTCTGTGTATTGGGTATGTGTTTCCCGGAAAACGTAAGGGTTGGTGTCACTTCAATAGCGGCAATTTTGTCTATGAGCATTGTCGCCATGTTGTAAGTTTTATCTGTCAATTCCACTTCAAAATAAAGTATTCATGCATTGAATTGATTTTCCTAAATTTCAATATTTTGAGTTGACCCATGCAAAAAATAAATGGGGGGTCATTAAAGAAATCCACTGTATACAACGACATAGTAGAATAAATATTAATTGAGATAAGAAGCTATAAGAAAACATGACATTAAAACAGACAAAACTTCTGAAACAACCTTAAATATCCCTACCATAAAACTGATAATATTAAAAATTCACATGTCTGAAGACAAAGTCAAAATCATAGATATAGATATACCTATGTAAGTAGTTCCAAAAAGTCCTATTTTCGAAAACAACTCCCAAATATATTTTTGGCCAACTCTGCAATCTCATTCTAGGAGCGACTCCTGCATAAACAACGTCAAACTAACCTTAAATTGCACCAAAGACCACGACCGTTCCAACGCCAGTTGCAACTCCACCTACAACCCCACGACCCAGCCCAAGAAGCTAAAGAGCAAGTTGAGAGCCAGTTTGGAAAACGTCTCGATCAACCCTTGGGGAGTCGATTTGGAGGATCAATACAGCCTACGGAGAAGCCGCAGCTTGGCCATATCCAGAGAGAACTTGTTTCCGACCTTAGAATATAGCGAAGACGGAAGAGGAGGAAGGAGGAGGTCACAGCTGATACCTAGAGCCAAATTGATCGACCGTTCTTCGATTAGAGAAAATAGGTGAGAGAAACTCATTTATTATCATTGTGAAAATATTGAGAGGCTTCTTCTTTTTTCCAATATAATCAAATATTTCGGGCCATTCTTAGACTTAATTTATTAGTGCTTTTAAGTTTTTCATGACAAAGTTCCCTAGAAACGTTCGAATTTACCTTCATTTTCAAGTATATACAGAAACAGTTTGTATTTACTTGGCACAATACAACACTTTAGGAATGTAGCCAGTAGTAATGTATTTTAAAAATTTCCAATATTGATTACATGAACTGTATTGAGAGTCAGACACAAGACAATCAATCAATCAATTATGCTTTATTATCCAAGAAATCCTTATTGACAAAGCTAGTGAAACTTTATGAAGTCAACAATATTAAAGTTTTTTAAAAAATATTAAAATCATAATATACAGTGAACAATCATAAAAGGGTTGAAAAATGTACATATACGAATACACATAAATAAAACAAATATAAATCATTACAGATGATAAATAAATAAATCATTACAGATATGTAAGCACCTGAAATACTTAGAGTTAAAATACATAATATTCCTTCAAGTCATAGTAGGCTGTTCGCAGAAGTATTCCTTTAACTAATTTTCTGAATTGTTTTGAATTTGCTATTGCCCTGTAGCACATTGGAAGGTGGTTGTATATTTTCTTGCTCTCATATGTCAAAGAAAATTTTGTAATTGCTGATTTTGGGATTGGCAAGGGTAAATTCCGACTTCCTCTCGTGTGGTAACGTCTATCATTATTTGCTGCTGGGTTGGAGTATATTTTGTATTAGGCAAACGGTTTGTTTCTAAAAGGAATAAACAAAGTACAGATGGAAAGTGGTTTGCAGTGGTCTTTAGGTTTTGCCCTACATATGTATCTGACAACCGGTTTTTGTAGAACGAATACTGAATTTAGTAGTTGCTGACTAAAAAAGCCCCAAAAGGCAATTCCATATCTCAAGTGTGACTCTATCATGAAAAAATACACAGAACTAGCTGAGGATTGATTGAGTTCGTTAGAAATAACTCTAACTGCATAGCAGCCAGATGCTATTTTTTGTATAAATTTGTTGACCCTTCAGACCCTTGGAAAGTGTAATTATTTTAATTGGGGTTGTTAGTGCTTAAGATGAATACAGCATATACCTACATCCAGGGGAATTGCCTGACTCTTCTTCCACTTTGAGGGGAACTGACCAATAACTTTGCACAATGTTTCTTCGTGAAGTAATATAATGAAGAAATTTAACGCGTTATCGCACACGTTGGTATTCTCAACATATATACTCGTATACTGGGCATTCGTGTCAGATCTGATGTACAGTAGGACAAAAACAGATCCTTGTGAAATACCAAAGTAAACATCCTGCCAGTAGAAGTGATGAGTTTCAACTTCATATCGTCTACTCTATAGGAAGGGTTCTATTTGTAAACTATTATTGTAGCCCAGTGGTGTTTTGTTAAGGTATCTGATCACTTACAAATTTAGCAGCCCAGATAAATATCGATCGATCGATAAATATCTGACGATTGTTCATAATTTGGGTATTTATGTAAAATAAATTAGTGAGGTTCAGGTTCAGTTTTGGGATTTTAAAAAACTGGGATCGGGAGAATTTAATTGAATAGTAAGTTGTGGGTAGTGAGTGAAGTATTTATTTGGATTTGAATCAATATCAGACACTGTGCAGCCCAACTCGCTAAAATATTATTATCGAGTCAAATCCAAAGGAGTATTCGATTTTCAGATTCTTGGGTTATTATTCCAGAACCAAGCATCAGTTATACAGTAACTGGCAGTAAAATAGGAACTTTTCTATGCTTGAACATAAGTTTCATTTTTCTCTTAATACAGCTTTCACTAAAATGTATACAGGGTATCCAATATAAAACTCCGCGGGCAAATATTTAATAAATGAAAAAAAATATCCATATTTCGTGAGAGCAGATAATTTTGGTGTCAAAGGCTCCTCTTATTTACGTAGAGATCCAGCAGTAGGCATCATCCGTTAGGGCGTTCAAATGGTAACCCAGTATTTTCAACAATTGGTTTTTGAAATCTGCATTGAATTCTGAATTCAGCCATATAGCACACTTGTAGTTTTCCTTGAATACTGATGAAAAAAGGCAATTTTATTGCGTATTATAAAGAGGGTCATGAGTTTTAATCTTCCTCTTTGAAGATGATCACTTGGTGATCGAAACACGTGTCGAGGTGTTAAAAATAACGATTTGGTGTTGGGAAAAAACTCC
>WOGO01006662.1:0-11629 GCA_015342085.1 Leptinotarsa defecta | reverse complement strand
GACTAAGGTGTTGAAGACACCATCCTGGCAAGCCATGATGAACCCCTCAGTTTCCGACTTCAGCCCACTCGACCTGAGAAAAGCGAACGTATTATTATTATTATTATGATTATTATTATATAAGGATAACAGTGTAAGTATATTTACTTTTATTTTCCTTTAGAAATGATCACTAGGTGTTAAAATAAGGGTTTGTTGTTGAGAAAAAACTCCAGCAATATTCATTACTACACCAAAGGTTCCAAACAGTGCATCACAAGCTCCTGTTTTATGTTTGATTCTGAGGTAAGTCCTAAGTAGCAGATGTAGCCGTTGATATTCCGTTGAATTGTTATAGGAGCTATTGAAGATATTAATGTATGATTTACTATGTTATATCTTGTGAAGTGTCGATCTCTCCCTGTGTTAGGTACTGTCGATGTACCTCAGAATTATTTTGCAGAGCTTGGTACAGCGTATTTTTGTATTCCTCTCCGTGAAATAATGCTACTTGTTTCTAGTTTGTGTGAACCAAAAGCTTTTTTGAATAGGGCAGCAATTTGTTGATAATGCAAAATGAATGGTGGAGAGTGTGATTCAGTGAACTCCTTAGCAGGTATTATCATGTTCAGTATCAGCATTTGTGGCTTTCATACTTAGATTTTTTCTACTTTCCGGTTCGGTGAGTATATTACCCTTTTTTTTATTGGAGATGTGGGAATTTTTTGTAAATCTGTTGACGTGATAGCTTTCGATATAACTATGTTTTGTGTGACTTCGAGAGGTACAGGTGACATCTAGGGGCCTTCCCGCAAAAGTTGTGACGGTGCTAGTATAGTTTCTATAATCGGTGTGTTCTGAATGCTGTACGGGTTTTCGTCTGGTGGTGGATGGGTATTTGTGCTTGTATTGTGGTCGTTGTTATTTTCAGCTATTCATTTTCAATTCTTCTTTTTTTAGCTGTTTCAGGGATTTCAAATCATTTTATATATTAGACAATGGAAGTCCGAACTAGTGAAATTCAACATGAAACATTGTCAATCACCTTCAAACAAAGTATCGGCTGATTTCGTCACATATCAACAACCTCAATTATATGGAGTTTTAATAGATTGGAATATATTTATTCTACAATATAATGGATTTTTAACAGATTGGAATATACTTATTTTCTCCGATATAATGTAAGAGTACTTTGTTGAATGTTGGATGTGGGCATTCAACAGTGAGGAGGAAAAAAACGTAGTTAAAGTATATTATATGAGTTGTGGTATAAAATGCCACCATAATGATAATGACAAATTTCCAAAATTAGATTAATCTTCGTCGAAACTACAGATGAACACACTACACACTACACTATTCTCACACACAAAACTTTCAAGAGGTATATCAACTCGCATTGCACTGATTGTTCAGTAAACTACCGATATCCTTATATGAACCCACTGAAAACTAACCCCTTTCTGTTATATATTGTTGACCCGCTGTGAAATGGGATATACATTGTCTATACCCAAGCCCTTATTATACAAGATGGGGGTACTATGATTACGATTATATTGTTACGGTTTGCCGTGGAATCGTTGACAGAACATGCCGCTACTGTCGCTTACAACCCTATTCATATTTGTTCAACACCTGCGGCTTTTGTCCATTAGTTTACGAACAAGAGTGGGTGGATCAGTGTCAACTGATTAGAGCTGAATCAGAAAAAAATTTCATGTTACGGATCCGACCATTTTTCATTTACAATGCAAATAGCTTTTGCATTGTGACTGTGAAAGGAAACTTAGCTTTCAAATTTTATTAACTGGTGTGACTCTTTGGAAATTATGTCAAAATTTTCACTCGAAAACCTAATAAGAATAATTCAATAATAAGCTAATTCAAATGATTTTCGGAAAGAAAATAACTAATAGCAGATCAAAAGTCGAATCAAGGTACGAGGCATGAAATTAAGTGAACTTCAGTGATGGAAATAATTTTTCAATGAAACTAGATTTTACATTGAAAAAAAAATTAAGACAAAAGTTGTAGAAAATATAAAGTTTTATAATTTCGGTAGAAACCATTTTGTCACTCAACTGAATTTATTTTGTATAATATAAAATGTAATATTATTTCATTTAATGAAGTGATTTCAAATTGTTGCCAAATGAGATAAAAATCCAGAAATATTTTCCTCGACCATAAAATAAGTGCAAATGGTTTTGACTATGAAAAAATATAATTGCAATATTAAAAAAAATGATGAATCACATTTTAGTTATAGTTTTGAAATAAAGAATATTATCCCAGAAGAATGTTGTTATACATTATTTAAGTTTATGAAAATACATACTTTGAATAATGAAAAATTATGTAATGTAAATGACAATTTATATCGATACTTTCAAATGTTACATTGTGTAGCATTCCTGTGAATGATATCTGTTTCAGTTCCGAAGTGAATGGGAAACTTTTGTGCGCACTACATATCTTCATAATGAGTTTGTATTGTAGTAATTAATGTTTTAGTTTCATTCGAAGTTTTCCACATTTTTTTTATTAATGATGAAGAAGTTTAACGCCAAAAACTATTTTCTTAATAAATCTATCTCTCCCGAAAATATTTTCTTTTCAACTGAGAAACTATTTGATATTCAATATTTTAATTTTTTATCAAAATATCCTTCAAATGAACTGAAATGGTAATATTCTCAAGAGAGACGAGTAACTTGGATTTCTTATCCATGGGAAACTTCTACATGGTGCCCAAGAAGTAACGTTACTATGGAAAAATTGACAGAAAATGTGAAAACCAAACAATTGTTTTTTCAGTAGTTTACACATTCTGACAAATATCCCATTGTATTGTTACTTTTCTTTCAAACCAGTAGAGAATAGAAAGGAAAAAATTGTTGGTTTTCATTTTGAAAAAACTATTTTCAGCGTTGTTTTGAGGTGTAACTCAGTACACCTCGAATCCAATGTGAATCGCTACTTTCGCACCGGCACCGCTCTTAGAGCGACTTAAGGATTTTCTTGTAGTGCTCGTGCTTTGTCCTTAAAAAAAGCAGATCTCCCTTTCAAGCTTAACAGTGTCAGTTGAAGTAACGAAAAAAAATATCTATGGGTGTTTTAAAAAGCAAGTTTTAGTAAATTACAAAAGTATTTTAAACAACACTCACTTGGACTAAAACTCAATTCAACATTTGTTGTATTTACTTAATTGAAATATTTCTTTTTGAAGTGATTTCAAAATATGGTTCATATTTGGTTGATTTCGATTCTTCGTTTCATTTCTTGGTTATTTCAAGATGATGGTAATATCATCTCGACAACAAAATAAATAGTACGATGATGAACACAATTCATCCTCTCGAATTGGTAATCCACTCTTTCTCGAGCAAAACATGTAACAAGTTTCAATTTCCATTTCCTAGTGAATTTGTTATTTGACAATTGAATTTCATTCAATTCTAAATCATTTGGTATTTATGTGTGTTAAGAAAGTTCTCGAACAATTTCATAACCTTTCTCGCTTTCAATTAATGTTTGCTTATATTAGTCAATATACAAATAAAATCAACACGTGAGTTTTTTGGGAATCGTGGTGACATTATTTTATTTTTGAAGAGAAAAGTAAATAGTTTCATCCAAAATATATAAAATGTATCCATGTTCAATGAATGCATCTGTAACAGATATATCAATTTCATTGTTAATGTACCACTATTTTGAAATTCAACGAATATCTTTGGAGCTCAAACATCCGATTTACTCTATTAAGACGCGCACAGAAAGAATAAAACAGGAATCCTAAGAAAGAATATTAGCTCACGTTCATGTCATATACAACAAATATTTGGATTGCCTGACATATTTCTATCATCTGTAAAGTATTTAGAGAAGTACAATGTGTTGTCGTTGAATTGCTGTTATTTTGTGGGTTAGATTATACAGTGCGTATCATAAGTGTTACCCCCATTATTAAACACGTTACTAGACTTTTGTTGGCAAATCGCCGAGATACGTCGATTTTTGATTTCTACAGTGTAAAGTTGAGTATGAACAGTTCACCCCTGATTTCATCTTTTACTGAAGGGGATCAACCCTTTCGAAAAATTTAAATAGGGTGGTGAGTAATACCTGATTTGATGAATGGTTTTATTCTCTATACAACCGTCAAAGAAATTGAAGTTCGCTACATTAGTTCAAGAGTTCAAGGATAACGACAATTGAAACCTACCGCAATTACCCTTAGAATTAAAAATTCAAATCAAATCATATTTAATATTAATCTGAAGATCACAAGTGATATAAGACATGTCACAAATTTGGATTATAGTGATTTATATACTAAAAAATTCTTCCAAAGTATAGAATGTACCCTCAATTAGTACTTTTTTCAGTGACTTATTGAATCTGAAATAGGTAGATTCATCTTTGATGTTTTGGGGAATTTTACTTAAACATTCGAACACCGATTATTAGAGGACCGTTTTGCGCTAGGTTCAATCTGTTTTGAGGAGTATTCAGCAATTGCTGATTCGTGGTGGAACGACCGTAAATATCATTATGACAGAGCAAAGTATTTCTATGTTTGTAAATGTAACAAGCATTTTCCAATATGTAAACAGAAATAAGGGGTGATACTTGTAGCTTTCTAAAAAAAGGTCTACTATATTCTGTTTGGAGTTTGCGAAAACATGTTACGAATGCCCTTTTTCTGTGTAATGACGAGACGTTTGGCAGCAGGTGATTGTCCCCATACTATGATTCCGTATAAAAGTCTCGACTGAATTTCTGTATAATAGAAGTTTTTCATTACTGGAGTTGTCAGAACCTTATACATACAGCGTATTTGAAATATGTTGGTGTTAATATATTTTATTAGAGTAGATACGTGAGTTTCCCAATTTAGTTTATCATTTATATTCAGACCTGTGAACATAACAGAGGTATTCGGCCTTGTATGATATCAGTTTTGGTTCAGACGTCAAGTAAGACGTATTTGTCATTTGCGTAGATAGTAACTGCACGTTTCTGTCGGTGTTTTTGGATGTTCGAAGACAAATGGTCAATGCAAGAAACTCATATCACGGTGCGAGTGAGTGTATTCTAGTTGTTATTTGTGCTTGCTATTCAACTACAAACAATGGTTGCACCACGTGCATTAAATGAGAAATGCGAAGGGGTTTTGATATCTGGTGAGGCTCAATGCAGTTATCATGAGGCTGTACGAATGTTCAATGAACGATTTCCAGATCGTCCTATTGATAGACATAATTTTAAACAGTTAGTGGACGAATTGTATGACAACGGCACTGTGCAAAATATAAAACGTTCTGGGCGATCAACTACGAGTGGACATATGAGCAAGCGGCATCTTCGAATAGAATTGTTGCCTTGAATTGTGAGGTTTTGCAGATGACGGTATAGAGAGTTCAAATGAAAATAAATTTCATCCCTACAAAATAAAAATGGACGATGATCCAAACCACCGTCTAGAATATTGTGAAATTGTCAATATTTTCCAAAATCCCAGCTGTTTGAAACACATTTTTATAGTGATAAGGCTACTTTTTTACTAAACGGTCACGTGCATAGACAAAATGTGAAGTACTGGTCCGATGAAAATCCCCGACTTTTTTGCGAAACTCATACCCAGTTTCCTCAAAAAATTAATGTGATGGGCAGGAATACTGGGTGACCACATTAAAGGTCTGTTACTTATCGAGGAAAATCTGACTGGTGCCCTCTATTTGGAAATGCTGTTCACCAGATCTAATTTTTTCAGATTTCTTCCTATGTAGTTACATAAAATCCAAAGTCTACGAGACTCAGTGTCACTCTATTCAGGAGTTGCGTGCGCGGATTAAAAGGGGTGTGCAACTCTGCAAAGCGTCAGGACTGAAATTAAAAATAGACTATATTTTTCCCAGAAGGTCAACGGGTAACATTTTAAATATTTACTATAATAACAGAAAAAGTTAGTGTTGGCTGCCTTTCTGTTTGTGCTGTAATTCTTCACACAGTCCCCACCACCCCATGCTATTCAAATTTTTCAGCAGAGTTGCTCCCCTCCAGTAAGGTATGATCAGGGGCTAACTATTCATTCAAAAATATGCACTGTAGAAATAAAAAATCGACGTATCTCGGAGATTTTCCTAACAAAAGTCCAGTAACGAATCTGATAGGGAGGAGAGTAACACTTATGATGCGCACTGTATGTGTTATTGTGTGAATGATCGTACTGTCATAAGTTGTATCCTTGTGTAAGTCAAAATTATAAAGAGTACAATTAGTAAAACATAAGGAATTGTAATAAAGATATCATACACTTCGTATACTTACTTTATATTTCACTAAAGTTAATTTTTTTCATTTTCAAGTTGTGACAAAGTGCGATATTGTGATTGAGATTTGTAGATTCTTTATTATAGTCAATCAACATAAACCAAAATACTTTGAAGGCCTTTTTTAGTTGAATGAAAGAAATTATTCAAAATATGTGTCCAGAAGCACACACACTTTTAATAAAGTACCTTTGCAACAGAGAGAGAAAAACACAATGACCTATGAGCATGCCATATTTCTCAGAAACTTGGGAGAAATGGAAAAGTCAGATGGCTCCAAGCTGTAATGGAAAAACTCAAACCCGTACTTTCAAATGCAAAAATTATGCGGTGTATAATCTGGATATAATATTGTACTTCAATTCATAAAATATGGGAACTGTATTAGAATGAAGTCGGCTTCGATAAACTATTTCATTTCAGGAAGAAAGTATGGAGAAATAATCACAAATACTTTGGTTATGTTCATTAATCCCACATATATACAATATTCAAATATACAAACGTATCATTCTTTGTTCGTTAAGCTAATGAGTTTTTCTAAGGAAAACCATCAACACGGTCGATTCTTTCTTATTTTTATCAACATGAAAATATGCAACGATCATTTGTCAACTTCACAAGCGAGCAGGATCGCCGCTTAAAAATCTGCTTGTAATATATCGAGTTTATGCAATCGCTTCTACGATCTCTAGTCTGTATTAACCAAAAATCTCTTTTAAATAATGCATGGTCTCCTAATATTGATGCATTATTCTTACTCAGCGAAACTTTCTGATATTAATTTATCTTTTTCGCAATGTGACGGCCTTATTTGTAACTTATTGAATAATTTATGAACACAAGAACTGATTCCAAATTGCTTTATAATGAAATAATACAATTCTGCGCCAGTCAGTTTTCTGACTTGACTCGCATTTGATTTCAGGGGTTATTATTGAACCATTCTTAATTGACAGTGGAAATTGATAGTTTGAATAATGCAGTAGACGGGTGACTCTGTGATGTTTGATGGGATATATTTTTTGCATTTATTGGTTCTGAGTCTTTTCCTTAGTCTTTCATTTACACAAAGTGAAAATTTTGCATGTTCATTCGGTTACATAAAATATATCTAATGGATATGAATAAAGTCACGCTGATTTTTGAAGTCGACTAGACCCTTGGGTCCTTTTTTGTTTTTAAGGACTTTTAGCAACTCGATTAATGAAGAAATCGGAGAATATCGGTGTGTTCAGGGTATTTTCCGATCTTAATTCTTTTTTATCTGGTTTTTATATGTCTTTATGTTTATGTTAAAAATATGTTCTCCAAAATGTAACTGAAATATATTTTTAAAGGAAATTACGTCGGAAATTACAAATAATTAGAGAAATTCAAACGATGAAGTTCAATCTTCAATTATACGAGATGTTCCCGTTCGAAGATATTCACTGTAGAAAATGTTTTACACTATTTTTCGTCAGAATGAGAATGATTTACTTTTGATACAAATAGGTACACGTCTAACCTCTCTGTACTATTCTGTACTATACATTTTGTTTCGTGCAGTTGCGGCTCTTGGTAATGAAGAGGTGTAGGTACAAGTGTCATCTCGTTGGACAAGACCATCAATATATTTGAGGATCGAACTTCCTCATAGGTTGATTAATCTCTAATTACGCTTCGATGGTCCACGGTTTTGTTAACCGCAATTTGTGCACTTTTGTAAATCGCATCACATGTTTTGTTACACAATAGCTTACTGAGGAGTTTCTATACTGAGTGTGAACAGCAGAGTCTAGCAATGTATTCATGGTTAGACCTAGCACTACTGATGAGACTGGCGGATCGAAACAGCGCTATCTGGTGTAGGATTACGATTGCGTTGTGTTCGCGTTATGATTTCAACTAGTTGTCTTGCAGAAAAACAGAGGAAGAATTTTGTTGGATCGTCATTGGGAGCCACAAACATTTTTTTATATTCCTAGAGTAAGTCTTCTGTTGATCCCATAAGAGGTCTCTTTGTTGTCTAGCAGACCTTTTCATTAATAAGGACACTTGAAGCCAGTAATGTGTTCGTAGTTCAACGTAGCACCACTGATGAGTCCTTGCCGTGTCGAAACAGAGCTGCCTGATTTTGAATCACGATTGCATTATTTTTAGTCTCTGGTTTCATCTTGTTATTGTGCTATTCTTATGTATCATTTGTTAACAATAGTTGTCATGTTCATAACCGTAGAGTGCCTTGGCATTTTTTTCCAAAAACTGACCAATATTTGATAATAAGAATCAGAACATTGAATGTTAATGCTGTGATACATGTTGAGCGCACAAATGTCCAATATAAAATTGAATTCAAATAAACCTTTTTGAACAATCTACTTTTTTCAATTGGTTAGATTGCCAACGATCAGATACTACATAAATTATTTTGATTTTGTTTATACACTTTCAAAAGATATCACTGACCCGGCAATCTTTTATCGCACATTTTCTGCTTAAGAAGTCAACTTTCAGCATATCACATGTTTTTGCATGAGAGATAACTAGGTAGGTAGGTCTAAAATTTGTGGGTCTATACTACCCTCCGCTCATATCTATCCAAACTCAATAAAAAAAAATCTAGCTTCTCAATGCAGTCGTTTACTTATTTGCTAAGTTATCTTCCAAGTCAGCTGGCAAGAATAAGACTCTGCTGAAAAGCTGATTCTGACCGTGGCAGGTCAAAAACAGAGTATCTGTTCTGCAACCTGGGCCTGAAATTTTTTAGTGAAGAATAATCCATTCGGAGGTTGACAAAGCATGGTAAATTTTTTCCATTCTAGTGAAGACGTGATCGGAGGTCAGTCTGCGACTACATTCGTCAAGCCGATTAGCAACACAAATGTATGGTTTAAGCAACGCAAATGTGTGGTTTGGAGAGTAAGTCTTTTGGGACGCTTATCAGAGAGGCCATCTCTCATGATTTCAGGCTACCAACTTCACTCACTATCCAGGAGATCCTCTCCCAATCCTCTCAGGTGGTATATAGCCATCCAGGACGGAAAGTATAGCTCTAAAATACTACCTACGAACCATGTTCTTGACAGTCATATTGGCAAACTCAAGAGATTCCTATTGGTAATCAGGTTGACGGATGTTCAAGATGCAAGAATCTGGAAATCAGTTATACCTGGAAATACATTAGATTCAGCCATATAGGACTTTTCTGCTTTTTTTGTGTGAATTATCGTTTGAGGTAGGTGTTTGCGGATCTGCGCAGGTGAAGTTTGTTTCCTTCTTGATGCAGATTCTGCTTCCGCTACTCGAATACTTGATGCAAGGCAGGTTCATAAGTGGCGACTGAGTCAGATCCTAGCTGCACAATCTAGTCTCCTGATTCGTTAACAGGATCAAGTGTTGAAAAACTGAGTTCGGGTTCTTTCTTTATCCAATGTTATTGCTAGGGTTTCTTAATCGACGTTCACATCTTTTATAGACTCACTTCAGATTCTTCGGTTACTTGAGGGTCCATAACAGGTACCACGAGTAGCTAGAAAAAGGAGGCTCATTATGGCAGCTCGCCGCATTACTGTGACAATGCTCTTCACGATAAGAAGACACCTGGTAGGGATACACACACCTTAGGATATAGCTATCGTTGGGAATGACAGCGAGTGATTTTGTTATTCCCATATCCTGCGATGCTACGTAGAAGCAGACATAGCAATAGCTGAATTTGCTTACCATTCCATAACCTAAGCTAACACACGTGCAAAAGCAGTAAGCGGTAGTTCGAGTGATACACTCCACAATGACAATCACCCAGGCCTGTTGACAGCACTACAGGAAAATTCTTAAGGCGCTCTCAGAGCAGTGCTTGTGCGAAAGTAGCTCTTGGTGGAATCAAATATCCCAAGTCACTTGAACACCTCCCGTGAAATTATCTATAGCTGACAAAGTAAGCAAAAATATCAAACATTTGCCAGAGCTAGAGCTACTAAGAAACAATATATTCACAATTAATTCATATAAACTTAAATAAGTTTGATAGAAACCTGAAACGTATAGGTATCAATGTCGTGATGGGAAGTTTGAAAAAACGCGAGATCAATAATTTAATATCAAGTAAATGAAAGTTCACTATAGATGCAAAAGTCGTGTACAAAGCGGCTTGTACAAAACTCCGCTCGTACAAAACTCCGGTAACAATATGAGAATTCGTAGGGTCGCGCGCGGCTTGTAAAGCAAAGAACAAGCGAGAGAAAACGACAGAAGATCCCAAGCTGCAATAACAACCTACTCCATATGTAACGCTCATGTATATTCACGACCAGAACAAAGCCCCTCGAGTAAACAATGATAGCGAAGTCGCGTCTCAGAGAAAGGGCGCTATCTGACAGAACCAGCAAGAGACATTACCATAATCGGATAAGGTACCAAGCTATCATTATGAGCCTGATTGAGATGTGATATGATCATCGTGAATAGTTTGAAAGTGGTCAGGATTGAGCCGTTTGAAAATGGAGATCTGTCAATGCTAAATATATTGAGAAAATTGATATGAAATAATTTCATTATCACTTGTGAAAAATCGCCAATTTATGTAAAATTTTTTGTGATTAGAAAATATTTTTTATCAGGCGGAACCATTATCTGATGAAGCAGCAAGCTAGCATTATAAGTACTATTAAGATGTAATATGATCATCGTGAATGGTTTGAAAGTCGTCAGGATTGCACAGTTTGAGAATGAAGAATTTTCAATGGTAATATATTGTAACAGAAGCTTATGAAAACTTATCAAATGTATTGTCACTTCTGAAAAAAGACATGTTTCTCTCAAATAGGAAACGTTTGCTATCTGGCAGGATCAGCAAGAGATATTAATCCAGTCATTTAGGCTTAAATTAGGTAAGAATCTCGGAATTCGAGATACCCAGCTGTAAGTCTGTAAAAACTTGTATATTGACACCCTAAAAGTTGTCTCAAAACCTACATATGGTAGAGTGTGAGCAACTATTAAATTTCAAGGTCAAAGGTCACAAAAATCGGTTTTTTGCGGTTTTTTTGGAAATATCTCATTTCCTATGGGTTTTTTGCTATTTGTATTTTATCAATATTGTAGAATACAAAATTCTGTAGAAATTTTGTTCAAAAAAAATTTTTATACGGTGAACCGTTTTCGAGATAGAGGGCGGAGAGCACGCGGTCACAGCATCACTTCAGGTCAACCGGTGCCTCCGGTCGAAAACGCGCCATATATAGTTGATGAACTATCGATAAATCAATGATTATAAATATTTGTCAATTTTTATTAACTATTATATTATATTTTATCATTTT
>WOGO01006661.1:0-11630 GCA_015342085.1 Leptinotarsa defecta | reverse complement strand
TTTGTTAGTTATTAATATGCTTAAACTTAGATACTTAAGTTAAGTTTTCTTTGTCATCATTTCTGTCATTAAGTTTTACCTTGCAAGTAAATAAAACTGAGTAATTATCATTCTGTGTTTTCTTCTTCAACTTATCACAGCAATAGTAATAACAATTAGGTAATTATTGGCTGTCACGGGCCAGATTAATGACAGTAAATCATTGGCTGTCGCGGGCCGGATTGATGACACTGGCGGGCCGGATTTGGCCCGTTGGCCGTAGTTTGGAGATCCCTGATCTAGGCTAACAGTGTTTCTTATTGATGAAATACCTTTTGTACTAATTTTTTATTCGAATCTTTTGGAGTTGATTATGTTAAAAAATATTCAATCATAAGATATGAGAATCATTTTGAAGTGCTGTAGAAATACCCCTATTACTATTATGCTTAATGTTTTAAATTGGCAATCCATTTCCCAAAGACTATTATATTTCACAATGATTTTCGTATACAAAATATTGAACAATTCAGGACATTTAATTTCGAACAGTACTTTGTCTTTCATCGTGATATTCACCACCAATTCATTCGAAATAATAATGATTTATATATTTAAACAGACCAAAAAACAGAAACACCATAAATTCTTTGTTTTTCAAGGGTTTTGATCGGTTCGACAAATTACCAAATGTAATTAAAAATAATCTCTGAACATGTTCAAAAATGAACTTAAGAAATTTGTTTTCAATGTACAAATATAAAACATATCATATGTTTGTTACCCGTAGCTACAATTTTCTTTCTTGAGATATTTATTATCATATCTATCTTATTGATCAACTTTAAAATGTATTCATCCAATGTTTGTCATATATTTTCAATTCATTCCAATATGTAACAAATTTTTAACAAAAATATTAGAAATGTGTGTAAATTAGGATTTTCCTATTTCAAATAACGATTATTATTCTAAAGAAATGAACTTTAAATGTTCAAGCTATTCTCGTATATACCTACACACAAGGTTGAATGGACTGACACCTATCAGAAAACAACTACTTCACTGGCTAATACCACGAACGGCGTTGGATTATATCCGACAAGCGTCAGTGCAGGAATCTGAACAGAAAATTTTCTGCATATGCAAATGGCAATACAACTGAAAGAGTCGATCTTCAATTTTGAAACAGGCACACTTGCAGACCGGTTTCGGGCTCCTTAGCCACTCGTCAGTGCAAGATAGTGACCATCATCGACCTAAAGTCAATGATATTCTATAAATGAAAATCGAAATTCTTTCAGAGTATTTCATTCCTCTTCCTAAGTTGGTGTGAACAACAAAATGTCACTCCATCTAGTGGAGGAGGTACTAACCAACTGCATATCCGAAATTTGCCCGATTCCTCTGAATAAGGAAGAAAAACTTTCTTATTAGTCAGTGGGCTATATGCTTGAAGACCGGCAGTAAACAAATCTAAAGAAATGAACTTTAAATGTTCAAGCCAGTCTCGTATATACCTACACAGAAAAATTATTATTATTATACTTAATTTTCAATTGTTATTTCAGGTTGGACCAGCAGGATCACAATTTGGCTTACTGGCATGTCTCATAGTAGAAGTCTTGAATGCGTGGCCAATGTTGAAACATCCACACCAAGCTTTGTGTAAACTTCTTTCTATAACTTCCGCCCTTTTCCTTGTTGGTCTTTTACCTTGGGTCGACAACTATGCCCATTTATTTGGTTTTGTTTTTGGATTTTTACTTTCTTATGCCTTCTTACCTTTTATATCATTTGGTAATTATGACAGACACAAGAAAATATTTTTAATTTGGGTCTGCCTTGCTGCAGCTTGGATTTTATTTATTTGTTTAGTTCTCTTGTTTTATATAATTCCTGTTTATGATTGCAAAGTTTGTTCGTACTTCAATTGTCTACCAATAACTAGAGATTTTTGTGCATCCCAGAATATCAATTTTAAAAAAGAGGAGCCTATAGTATGACAAAAAATTATACGGTTGTTAACCGTACTTTTCATTTGTCTTCTTGGTACCGTTTGTGAATACAATTCACACTATTGGTTTTTTTATTTCACAGAAATAAAGAACTTTATTATATTTTTACATTAATTTATAATTTTACCTCTCCTCCTATCGAAATCCCAACTCATCAAAAACCTAAGTATAAAGTGAGACGGTGTAATAGTGTGCTAATATTTTGTGAAAATGTGGTGTGTACTCATAATTCATCATCATTAATTATGCGATAAAAACATTGGATATGACTTTTGAGAGGAACGTTCTTCGTGAATTTTTTTTGAAAAGAAGTGTTTCATTATAAATCCATACTTTTAAAAACATGTGATAATGACGATATCTCGATTATATATTTAAGACACTCATTTATATACGAATATGCAAAAATATTTGTTTTTTTGCAACGAAAAAACTGCTGCAATGAACTTTTTTTGCTGATTAATAATTGCTTAGTTCAATTACCCTGAAAGATATTAATATTTATAGCTTTAAAGTCTGTTTATTGTATCAAATGTTTTTGACAATTCAATAGAACATTGAAACATTCAAAAATTAATGAAGTTGCAGTGAGAATTAATAAGACTTGTAGTTTATATACTTTATATGAAAATATTGGTTGAATTGTATCTGTAATTCTTTCACTGAAGAAAACGTGGAGTTCTTCAGTACTCTCAATTTTGTATTGTATTGTCATTTATTTTGATAGGCATTCTCTCGAAATCATGTATATTTAACATACTCACAATAGTCTCATTTCTGTGGTAAATTTAATATTAACTGAAAATTATCAAAATATTTTCATTATATAGATATGTATAAAATAAGCATGAATGAATACCAATCTGGTCACAATGTATATATATATATGATAAATTAAGGTATGGTGTTTTTCATTTGAATGTGAAAATATTGATTTTTGTATTATAACTGAATTACTAATCTTCTCATTGAATTTTATTTGTCTGAATGCATAAAAATCACACTCATTCTAACAATAATATTTTTGAAAGTTACAATTTTTCTTGTTTTTTTTTCATTCCTTCTTATATTTTGTAAATAATGTATTGATATTTTGGATTCAGTTAATAACCCCGTGATTTATCCAAAAAGAGGCCTGGAAATGGAGTTTTGTATTAGAAGAGATTATTACAAGTAATATATTAAAATATTTTTCATTTTAAATACTAGGAACATTGTTGAAACATGAGAAACATGTTCAGATATATAACAAAAGTAAACAAAAAACGATCTTTCGGACCCTTTTTTCGAGGTGTTATATATTGTTCTCAAACTTCAAACATAAATCAAAAGTGAAATCTATTGAGGAGAGATACATATGTATAAGGAAATTAATATTTCGAAATATTCATTTCCTCAATATTAATATTTTGAAATTCATTTCGAAATATTTATTTCCGTATCATACTTAACCATTGAACTGACAATTGTCGTTTTAAAAAAGATAGTTTTTATGGATTCGAGAAATGAAAACAAATGTGCCTTACCCGAAATTAATAATGTGGCAAAAATAACAACTGCAGGGGTGTTACCAATTAAATCAAGAAAAATTAAAATCTGCTACAGTTTCTGAAAAACTTATCGGGGAAAAGTAAAGTGTAAGTGGTATAAATTCCATTTACTATACTTTCCGATATTTTTAAAATTTCACCAAACTTTCCGTTGGATACTCTCTATAGATTTGCGTGTCGTCCTGTTTTCATTCATCTAATTTTAATATGTCGTTGATGCTTGGGAGTTGGCATATTCAGACCCCAGCGTCAAGTCACAGAACCTCCTAAATCTCTCTAAAATGGCTTCAAAGTCGAAATCAAAACCGAAACGTGTCTGTCTGTCTCTCTCTTTCTCACACACACTCTCTCTCACTCACACACACTCACTCTCTCTCACACACTCTCTCTCTCTCTCACACTCTCTCTCTCTCACACACTCTCTCTCTCTCACACACTCTCTCTCTCTCTCACACACTCCCTCTCTCACACACTCTCTCTCACACACTCTCTCCCACACACTCTCTCTCTCCCATACACTCTCTCCCTTACACTCTCTCCCACACACACTCTCTCTCTCCCTCACACTCTCTCTCTATCTCTCACACACTCTCTCTCACATACTCTCTCTCACACACTCTCTCTCTCACACTCTCTCTCTCTCTCACACTCTCTCTTTCTCTCACAAACTCTCACTCTCTCACACCCACTCTCTCTCTCACATACTCCCTCTCACACACTCTCTCTCTCTCTCACACACTCACTCTCTCTCTCTCTCTTTCACACTCACTCACTCTCTCACACTCACTCACTCTGTCTCACACTCACCCTCTCTGTCTCACTCTCTCTCTGTCTCACCCACTCTCTCTCTGTCTCACTCACTCACTCTCTATCTCTGTCTCACTCACTCACTCTCTCTCTGTCTCATTCACTCTCTCTCTATCTCACTCACTCACTCAATCTCCCTCTGTCTCACTCACTCAATCTCTCTCACTCACTCACTCTGTCTTACTCACTCTCTCTCTCTGCCCCTCTCTTCCTGCCTCTCTCTCTCTCTGCCTCCCTGTCTCTATCTCTGTGTCTCTCTCTCTCTGTCGCTCTCTGTCTGTCTCTCTGACGCTCTCTCTCTGTCTGTCTCTCTGTATGTCTCTCTCTCTGTCTGTCTCTCTCTGTATGTCTCTCTCTCTCTCTCTCTCTCCCTGTCTCTCTCCCTCTCTATGTCAATGATTTTTGGCCATAATCATAACACAGCATTTACTACTTATTTAACCCTTTTCTTGCTTCTTCGACATTTTTAATATTCTAACACTTTTGCGGTTATGATTCATTTGAAGTGATATATTTCTTGAATTTCAAATTTTTTTTCTTACCAAAAGATAATGATAAACAGTTTAGACATATATATTTATACATATGTGTGTGTATGTCTTTTGACGTAGCCCTTCGCCGGACGGTATCACATGCTAAGTTTTATTCTGTTCGTCGAAATGTTGCAAGAAATGCCTCAGTTGTCAAGTCCGACACAATCTCCTAGTGCCGTGGTCGTCAAATTGCGGCTCGTTGCCGGTATTTGTGCGGCCCGCACAATTCATTTCAGGGGTTATCTTACATTAGGCCGTCAGATAGTTGAGCAAAGGTAAAGTATTAAAACGGTTTTTCATTCAAACACAGACAAACTGCAATTATACATAAATGAACTTGAAGCAGGAGATTTTTCAAATTTTCCAACTGTTGCTGCTCTGCAATCCGAAGTTTCTATTCAAGATGTGACATCCTATTTGAAATAATATCTAGGAATGTAGGCTTTCACGGCTGGCGTCAATGATTTCCTGGTTTTGCCGTGGTCTTCTTTGGTTATAACCTCCAAACGTTTCGACTGCAACAGGCATCTTCAGTGACGTGGACGAAGTACTCTTCTTGACATGTCAACTGAAACTGAAACTTCCATTTCTGCCATGTCATTTATAGTGCTAATTTTTCGCGCACTTTCTGAAATGGCGGTTCCCGCGCGATTTGGTTAACTTGGCTTCATTTTGGCGCTTTTCAAGGGTGTGTGCCAGATCTTTGGTAGGTATGTGTTACACGCGAACGGCTACGACAGAAAAGACATAATCCGCGCTACGCATCCAAGGGAGAAGAAGAGAAACACCAGTGAAGATCAACCCCAAGGCACTGTCTAATCAGACATAGAAGGTGTCATCACTCGATTCGGAAAAATTTTAAAGAAAAAAATTAACACCGTCTTCAAACCAACTAAAAAAATATCTGAGATCAGCAAAAGACAGCAGAGATCCTCTCAAATCGGCGGGAGTTTACAGGATTCCGTGTAACTGTGGTAAAGTCTATATCGGTCAGACGAAAAGAAGCATAGGTAGCCACCTAATCGAGCACAAGCGGATTGCTGATTTTGACACAAGATCCTGTTCGAAAATACCGAGTGGCTAGCAACGTCGAATCATTATTCAACAAGAATATATGTATAATGAATAAAATCATTGAACTAAAGCAAGATACACAGTTAAAAGCTAATTTCATTGAATACCGTGAAAATCAGTGATACATTGTATTTTGAAAAAATGCACCTAGCAAGTATAAATATTTTTGTTTTAACCACATTTTCTTCAACATATCTCTGCAAAGCTTCATTTTGGAAAATGAGCTCCTTAAAAACAAATACCGCAATCATCTTTCCACTGATTTAGAAGACATGTAGTGCATGTATTCCAAAAAATGCCGATATACAAGAAATAATGAAAACACCATAATTCGTAATTATAAATAGGTATTAATAATTACGGTGTTGAACTTTTTCAATTATTTCTTACCTACCTACGTTTAAAAATTATCTTTTTCCAATAAATATTCTAATGAACAGTATGTATGAGTACTTACTTTTTTCAATTTCAACTCCTAAGCGAATGAGGGACACAGCTAGTGCAAAATAAATAACGAAATGAACTGAATACATATTGTGGACAAACGCTTCTAGAGTAGATTCACATTAGGTGGCCTGGCTGCCGCGCGACTTCCATACTAAAAAGAGCCGCGATGTTGTCGCGTGGCCTAATGTGAAGGCGTCACATACTCTACGGCCCGGCGCTGAAACCCACATAGCCCTGTGTGGCTCTTGGCCAGGAAACAAACAAGCAAATATAACATATTTTGACTTTGGCACATCTACCGTGAATACGTTTTTTATACGAAAAGACCCAACATAGTTTATGCAATACAATGATGTGTTACTCTCCAAGCCAAATTTCTACCACCTGAAACTCAATAGTTTTTGTGAGCTGAACTCATCACCGAATTTGATTCACAGTGAAGTAATTTTTTTATGTTCGAACTCAAAAAACAACAGTAAATACTGCATATTCCCTCAATTTAAGCAGATGTCCATTTGTTGATTATCATTTAAATAATATTATGGTCCTAAAATTTTGACAAATTGGCACATAGAGCTAGTTGTGAGTCTTTATTATTCTTATATATTAATCCTATAAATATTTTGTAGCTCTCTCTGAAGATGATAATAATAACTATCGAAATATTGGAAATATGGAGTACACATTTCTCACTTGCTACTTACCCTTATCAGCTTGCTCAGCCTTATTAGCGCGGTGTTATGTATGTAAGATTTTTTTATTCGTGTCATTTTATTTGTGTCAACATATTTCAGGGTTCATTTTTTGAAACCAGATGTCACACAGGTAGTTATAGTAGTCATTTTAGTTGTTTCCTTGGAATGTTAGATCTCCTAACTGAAATCACAGATATGCTCCTGTTGGTGAGGCCATACATACATATATGATAAGTAAAAATTTTTTATTCAGATTCACTATCGCTAACAATTTTACGTTTGTTTATTTTCAATTGAGACTTCTTTCCCTTTTGTACTTCTGAGTTCTCACCGCCAAAGTCATACTTGACCTTGAGCCTCTCACGTATCAACAAACCCTTTATGAGCTTTCTCCAATTGCCATAAACTCTTTTATCGATTTTTTCGGCTTCCCTCTTTTCCATTTCCTCTTGTTCCTTGGAAATTATGGTTTGGATTAACACAAAACTAGGAAATGACTCAATAAAATTCTTACCAATTCCCATGCAGCTACCACCTTGTCTTCGAATTCTTTACAGACTATGAATCCATCATAGGTTGGATGGCTCCAACCTCCATGAAAATCAAAACCAACGATAGCACTTGCACAATCAATATTCAGCTTTTTGCAGACTTTGTTGAGGCCGGGAACTGGAATGAAAAGTAAAGGCCTTTAATGGATTTGACCATTAAGAACAAATGGTCTTCTACACTTGAGTGACTGCGAGAAAAATTAATGTCAATAGGTCAAGTTGAAGACGAGAAATAGATTTATTTTATAAAATTCAATGATTATCTTGAAATGTTTTTATATATACAAATATGTTTTATCTCAAAAACGTTTACTTTAGAAAAATCTTTATGAAGCTGACAATTGGGAAAATGTTAAGAAATTCAGAATCACTTATTTCATCCAAAACCCTGTTTAGCACAAGACATGTCAATCACAATAGATTAGTTACATTAAAAAAAATTATATGGTGAAAAAACTCACAATTTTACTACTCAATATACAGATTACAAAAGTATCTGCAGAGTGTTGTCTCACTTTGATTTATTCTGGCAGTTCATTATATGCATTTGTACATAGGGAAGTCGATTCCTTCGACACCAGATCTCTAGTCAAGGATAGATCCAGCTGTAAGATCTAATTTGATATGAGTGCACATCATGAAATTTCAAAAGTGTGTTTCTTTTTTTGTGAATATGACATAGAAACAGTCTAATATGAGGACATTCTATTCTGCAAATGGAAGTTGGCGGAAAGATCTTTCTGATGCTCTCATTGGTCTTTTTTGTGCTAGACTTTATGCTGCAATACATGAATATAAACTGAATGTCTGCGACAATGCCTGACCACGCTACTAAGCAGCGGGCTTTTCCTCTTCATTTCAGCCATTCTTTTTGGATGCTGCCTCGATCTGTCGACGGTACATGGCCCTCAATGACTGGTCGTCAAAAGTAGAAGGCTTCAGTGCTTTACTTTATCATGTCCCTGATGTTGGAGTGAAATGTGGTTGCTGGCTATGTAGGTATAATCTTCGTTCGTTATTCTCCCCCAATTCTTCTTCAAAATATTTCACTCGATCACTGAAAGTCTGCAGTTCACCTCAGACTTCACTTTGAACTTCTTTTTCTCTCTTCAAATATTTCACCTTCGACTTTTTCGGTTTTCATCTTCTGGAAAATTCTTTGACTCCCACTCATTTTCATAAAAAGTTAATTTTTTTGCTTTTCCAAATACTGATGTCTTTCTAATTGTTTGAACAACATTTTTAGGTTTTCTTTCCATTCCACTTTTCTTTTTATTTCTTATTCTTCTAGCAATGCAACAATGCTTTTTCCTTAGTTTTTCTTTTACATTATTGTTCTAGCTGTTTCAACAATGTTCCATGGCGTTCAAGTACATTTTCAAGTACATGCTCGATTGTCATGGGCTTTTGGCAGTGTAATTAATAAAAAATGTTTCATTTGTTGCAAATTTAATGGACCACACCATATATTAGTTCATAAAAAATTACCAAAGCTGAAAAACATTCATGAATTTGAGAATTTTCGAAATGTAATATGAATTGAATGATATTCACATATACAAGAGGAAAACCTTCCTCTTGAAGATGATCACTTGGTGATCCAAACACGTGTCGAGGTGTTAAAATAACGGTTTGGTGTTGGGAAAAACTCCAGTATTATACATTTCCTTTGGTAAAAGAGTAATGAGAAATCATTTACGTTTCATGAAGAACGAGCGATAATGCCACCTGAGATGATGGCAAAACGTCGAACTTTGAAGAATATATTTATAATATACCCAGAAAAGCAACTAGTTTGTGGTATATATAAACTAATCTAAAAATTATTGAGTATTATTAAATCAGCATCCGTAATAGATAAAAATTCGCGCGAATCAGCAGTTGAAATGAAGCAACTATGGTGTTTAGTGAAAAAGGAAAAAGTTGAAGATCTCTATTTGAGAGATGAAAATGTTGAAATCAAAGTCGAACTGAATTTTGTTTATGGCGAGACTGCACCTTAATTAACAACAGTGAAATTGGAAATCTGAATTTGTTCATGATTGAAAAAGAGTGTCATGATGAACATGGATACACCAGAATACTTTCTGCACTTTCTGATTTAGGTTAGAATAATGTGAAACTACCCTCTTAGATACTCAATGCCCCAAATGTATAAATGAGATCACAATTCAGTTTTTGTTTGATGTCAACATTAAAATGAATTTATTCTAAGATCATATATGAAATGCTTACGTTTAAGATGTACGGTTCCTTTGGGCAACATGCAGGGTTTGAACAGTTCTACATTCCCAAAAGCATTTCTAGGAATAATACCATTTTCAGCAGTGGGGGGATCGTAATCCATTGTCTGCCAAGGACCGAATATTTCCAACAGTTGATCAGTAATCATTTTGTTGGAAAGCTGAAGAAAAAAAATGCATAATTATAAATATATGACACCTTCGGAAATTAATGGTTGTGAGGAAATACATGTAGTCATCAACAGAAACTAACCTAACATTTGTGGTAGTATGCAATGCGGGTATCTGGATTTCAAGTCTAGAATACTGGAATCCTTGTTCAAAGTCGAAATTTAAATTTTGTTTTGAATAATGTGTATATGCAAATAAATAATAATAGATAGTAATAATAATGTTTTTGCATTCAATTACATGATTCAATATAAACATAAAAATATTTCAAAAAGAAAGACAAAAAAACGTATATATACATATATACAGGGTGTTTATAAAACATGGGGAAAAAATTAAGGGACTATTCCTTGGTCTATTCTAAGGATATTTTGTCCTTTGATGATTTTTGATAGGGCGCTTTGTTTCAACAACAAATAAATTTCAACAAATAAAAGTATAGCGTACTACACTGGACCTACCAAGTAATAAAAATAACAATTCCGTTGGTACCTGTCAACAACATTCCGATTGCTACAAACGGCTGCAGACATTCAATTTGCTGGGTATAACGCAACCAGAAACGATTCTGTTCTTTAAAGAGCTCGGAAGTCGATGAGAAGATTGGATTCTTGCACCCTAGCGGGATGTAGTCATTTTCAACAGTTCTTGTAGACTAAGAAACATTACTTGTGAGTTTTGGTGATAAATTGTTATTGTCGAAATTCTTTTTCGCTCCGCGTCTTTGCGGAGCGAAAGAGCGGGTTTCGGTTTCGGCGGCAAACCTGCCGAAACCGAAACTGCATTTGGGAGTTCTCGCGCTGTGATCGGTCATGTTCGGCACGTTGAATTTCATACATATTGTGATATTAGGTAACAACTTAAATGAGTAATTTTATGAATAGCATGGAGTTTTTCCCAATAACAGACCGTTAATTTAACACCTCAGTTTAACATTCCAGTAATATTCATTACTACACCAGAGGTTCCAAACAGTGTATCACAAGTAATTTAATGTTTAATATATTTGAAAAACCATTAATAATATTCAAAAGAAGAATCTACACCTACTCAAATAAATCATTTATTTAAAGTATTTTTAAAGTGCAATTTCTATTTTTTCTTAAATAAGGGGTTGTTATGTTGATTTGTTGATTATCAAAAACTAAAACTGTCGAAGACTGCATAACGTGATTTAACGATAAAAAAATAAAGACCGACTGATTATAAGAACGTTTTCTTTATTTTTCCCTCAAAACATAATCCTTGTGAGAAAGTTTCGGTTTCGGCCGAAACTGAGACCGTTGCCGAAATTCGGTTTCGGTCGTAAAAACCAGTTTCGGTCGGACACTAGATAGATAATTGAAATATCTATCGAACCAGGTATCACAGATCCCCTTTTTATTGAAAAAAAAATAGATGGTAGTACCCTCTCGATAACGAGTCATGCAACACTATAGTCTTTCTTATGAAATAGTAGCAATAGATATATTTTTATGATTTTTTTTTAAATTTGATATCTTGTCCCGTTAAAAAGTAAAGAGGAGGGGGAATATTTATGTCCGCACTGTATATGTGTATGT
>WOGO01006659.1:0-11633 GCA_015342085.1 Leptinotarsa defecta | reverse complement strand
CAGCCATGCTCAATCCTTAAAGAGATGGAATGAAATCTTGCCAAGATCACCTTGGGCGACCCTGGGAAGCTGGCGAAATATCTGGCAATGACCAGGAAAAATCTACGCCCTACAGTAGAATTTCTGCCCGGCCACTGTCAACTGATGAAACACCTCCATAGTATGGGGCTAGTGGACACACCTCTATGCAGGATGTATGAACAGAAAGATGAGACTGTCAGGCATGTCCTGTGCGAGTGCCCGGAGTTATGGTTAATAAGAGAATGTGTGTTCGGCGAGTCTTGGCCTACACCTGCCGATATAAAGGAGATGTCCTCCAGCGACCTGTCCACTTTCCTGGAAAGGACAGGATGGACGATGACCTAGGAGGACAACTCCTCGGGAGGATGTACAATGGGTCACATGTGGCCTACGTGCGTGGGCTTACACTCACCCTCCCTACTCTACAGATACAGAACACTTTCATTTTCAAAAATAGCGTTATACTTATTTTAGTTCGTCCGAATCCAATCTTTTGAAAACTGAACTTGTATACTTTAGGCAGTTTTATTGATTTTGTTGCTCTGATTGAAGGAAAAAATCATAGATATTACCAAACATGAATTCAATTACAATTAGGTTGACTATTTGAGATGCCCCATTTTTCAAAAAACCATTCAATATTATTTCAGCTTGCGGTTTTCAAACCTGTAATTGCTCTTTCGGTAAAGTTGTTGAATATCGACTTCACTCAACCCACTTTTCTCACGATATTTGTATGAAAATCAAAAATGACGAAACCACTTTCCGTAATTGAAACGGTCTGAAAAATGCCTGCAGCCATATTCACTCCAATCACCAAATTCTTTGACATCTGAATATAAAACCCCATCGTTAGGAAAACGATGGGGCCAAAAAATAAACAAAGCCGTACAAATCCGACAGTTATTTGTTGTTGTCTCTAACGGTATTTTGCTAATCACCAATTATACGGTATATAAGAGCGAGAGCACTCAGTGGAAATTAATTTATGTAGAGAAATACCGATGGATTCAAGAAAATCAACGTAATAGAGACCTCGGGCAATGGATTTCTCGGGTAGTCCGGGTTTTGTATTTCAAATTCTAGTACAGTCAATGACTACATAAATCTCGACAGGTTTAATACTTTCGGAAAGTCAACTAAAAATATTTTTTCTTTAACCTTTCTTTAACCTTTCATGACTTTCCAAACCGTAGAATTCCGTAGAAATTCTTGAATCTTCTAAGAACATAAAAATGTCAACTAGTTCTATGATTGATCATCCATATGATTCTAAATATTTTTGTTCTTCAACTATCTTCAAATGAGTTGTATATATATTATTCTAAGAACGATTCAGTCTTTGCTGAGACTTCGGAATATAACTTTCGTCATCGCAGTCAAGCCACATATCACTGCTGTTCTATGTCGCAGTAACATACGAAACGTTTGGTACTTCAAGTTCCATTCGAACACTAACTACTAGCCAAGATTTTGTTGACAAAAATCTACTTTGTGGCCTTTGCTCTTTCTGATCTATACTAAGGATATGTTCGAGATTAGTCGGAAGAGAATCGAATATGGTAGATCAGACAGTTTCCAATCAACTCTTGGTAAACAATTACTGATCTATTTCTCTCCTAGAGTGGAACTGAATCTTTGAAATTTGATATGGAGGTTCGGATAACGGTAAAAAATCATTGGGTGTTACTGAAAGAATGAAAAATATTTCAAGAGTTTATATAGAAAGAAGGGCGGGGAGGCGAGGTGAAAAAATTGTCACGGCAAAGAAAAATTCAGAACACATTATTTCTGAAAGAAAATTACCAAAGAAATGACTGATAGTAAAGGGTTGAAATTTTTCAGATGCAAAGAGTGTCTTTGTAAATTCTAGATTTTTCGTCAAGACGAGGATCAATATACACCAATTTTAAAAATATCGAACGTGAAAGTTATTTCCACTTCACAAGGTGTTGGATAACTCAAAAGATGAGATTTCAAAAGTCTGGGGTTTACGAAATAAGCTGTGAAGATTAGGTCAAAAAGTATTTTGGTCGACTGCGGTAGACATTATTGAAGGCAAAGAGGTAACGGTCGAAGTGCTCGAAATGCTACTCGTGTTGTTTTCAACACAGAAACTACCATGCTGGGATTGTCTCTCTGTATACTCTTGGAGAGTAATTTTGAGTTTTATCGAGTATTACTGTATATTCGAATGAAATCATATGAGTGCTTCCTTTGAGACCATGTTCAGCTACAACTGATCTGTCGGTTTGTTGATTGGTACCTATACTTCTTTTCGTGATTCAAATGCAGACCTACTCGCAGCTACAAGGAGCCCGATATACCCCCGGGTGTAGCTAAAGGTTCTCTGAGGCCCCTAGCGTACCTTAAACTTTCTCTGATAATCTCCGTTGGCCTCTATGTTGGTTTTATGTCGTGTTTCCCTGGAATTTCCCTGATCCCGTTTGTGAAATTTTCACCAACGTTTCAATTACTCCTCTCTTTTGTTGTGGTTAGTGGTTAGTGGTTTTTGATCAGGTACCTGTCAGCGATTGTTGGTTTCCTGTAAACTCGTGGCCCAATATACCATCTTAAGGTCTGTACACATTATCTTCCAAGAAGCCACTTGGATTTCTCGTTCCAGGATTATAATTTATGCGTTGGGAACAACTCGAGCATCAACGGTAGCACTTCGACTGTTATTTTATCGCCTTTGATAATATCTACCGCAGTAGTAGACATAGAAACCTGCAAACAACAGGCAAAAAACCCGGAACATAGCTTGGACACACATAGTTTCACGTTTCAAGAAACAGGTTTCACTTATCTGATTTCGAAGACCAGAAAAATCTAGTGCAGGTCAACAGTTATATTATGAGAATCAACCGGTGGTTAATGATTATTCAGTTATTGATATCGTTCGAAGTGTATGAAAGGATCCAATTTATTTGAGAAAAAGTACTTTCACCTATCCCCTGATGATTGTAGTTTGGTTGATGAAACGCACTTAGAAAAAAATTGTTGTATTCCTGGTGTATAGGGAAAGTGTTTTCAGCAGAGTTTTGGGTTTTTTTCTGAAAATTTTTATTAAAATTTCACTTTTGCCTACACGTCCTGTACTATGTCGGGCCACCTGAGGCTCTCAAATATCGAACAAGGCAAAGCAACGGCTGAATCCATCCGGGATCCACCTGGCTGGACGGTCTTAATTAAAAGGTCCCGTAGATGGGAACCGGAATAATTATGTAGCAGCCGGAGCACACAACCGTATTCCTGCCGGAGCATAGTGGAAATAGCGCTGAAAAGAATTCCTACTTAGGGAAGTGGAAGTGAAAACGCTTTGCTAGCTGTTTCGTTATTTCCGAGGTATTCTATTTTACGCGGAATAAGGCGGCATAAATAGCAAATGTCGGGGGATATCTTCACAAAAATATTCTTTGATCTCTGTCGTTTCGAGTTGAGATACAAAAACGAAAATTCGGTGGAATTTTTACTGGGAAGTGCGGCATTTTATTTTAAATTTCATGGAAACCATGGAAATCTTAGTTGAATGTCTATTTCGAAGAACACGCGATAATAAAAAAGAAATTAATTTATTCAAAAAACACTTTATTGTGAGATTTTCACCAAATAGTGTTTTTTGAATACGTTAGTTATGGATTTTTATCAAGAATCGGCCAATTCCATCATATATAAAAATTAAATTCGCAAAAGAAAATTGTAAAACCAATATATCAACTTGTCTCTTCCGAAAAGTATTTTTTGAACTTATTTTAAAATAAAAAGTGGTTGGATTCAAGAGATGTTTAACGATAGATTTACAGACACATACATTAATATATTTCCGTACGAATAAAAAAAAAGTGAAGCGATTTTGGAACTCAATATTTGGTTTCGTTCTACATAATAGTTCAGTAAGTGTAGGTAGTAATTGAAATAGAAGACGAAACTGAGTGGTTTAAGTATAACGATAGTCGTGTCTCTAAGTGTTCTGGCGATGTTTTGAATTCATTGGAGCTTCTGGAAATACCCTACATTTTGTTTTATGAAAGAAAATCAAGATCTTCAGAGGATGTGGTGCTGCAGGTTTTTTTCGGGTTCTCCTGCAGCTGAAAAAGCAAATGCGCCACTGGAATCAATGAAGTCGCCCCGGAGCACCAAATAATTTTTGTTGTATCATAATTTCATGGTTTGTATTACTTTCTTCTCTAATATTCATGGAAATTTGTCATTCGTTGACGTATTCTGGAACATTTCAAAAACTTTCAGAACAGTAAATAAAAAAAACCTGTGCGTCTCGGGACGCCTGACAGAAGGGCAACTTAAACTAATCTGAGTTGATCTATTTGATACTGAAATTGTTTAACTTGAGAGAAGTTTTATAGTTTATGTATATTAATATGATAATATAAGGAGAGGTTATTTATTATTAAAATGTTTTATTGAATATATTGTGTATGAACATATAGCTACCATAAGCCAATTGTTGCTTTCGATGAATTTAATAATGATGCTAATAATGTACATATACAAAATTAGTATCATCATTTTCAAGCCACGTTTCACATGTTAAAATAATATAACGTGATTGCTGGTTATATTATTATAATACTGTCAACAAACAGTACAGGTGCCTCTGAGGTACGCAAACGATAAAAAGAGATGATAACTTTCTTACCCACTTCTATCGGGGAATAGAATCGGGAAAAAAATTTTTGCTTATATGTATTCGACAATAATTCACAACTTCACATATACCAGTAAGGAACGGGAAATCCAATTCTTCCTTTTGTGGGGATGGAAAATAATTGAAAGATAATGAGTGATATTCAATTGCCAATAATAGATACATACTTTCTCATTAGAGATAATGAAATAAGACAAAATGGATGAACTTAAAACCGACAGTTGATAGATATTCGAATGCATAGTTACTAGTAATGAAACGTTGCAGGTAGAAAAAATCTGTTTAAAATCTGTTTTTCCGTTAACCAGCTGTCGCGCCCCTAAGAACGACAACTCTCAGAAGTCGAAACTTGTGCGAGCTAAGAATTAACGAGGTCTTACCTTTTAACGTGTGATTCTTAACACGGGTTGGACGATAGCAAGTGAAAATCAATCTTTCAGACTAGGGCTTGAACCACCCACCAACAAGGCAGTCAATTCGAGTGAGTGAACAAAGCACCCAGGTCGAACCGTTTGGCTACCGACCAACGAAGTAGATTTTGAATATCAGTAGTGTGCGTATTCAGTGTATATAAAATAAGTGATTTGAGGCAATGCAGTAAACAATTTATGACGGAATTTATTGAAATGTACAGAAATTTTCCATGTCTCTGGAAAGTCAAATCGAGCGAGTATGCTGACAGAGATAAAAAGAATAAGGTGTACAAGGAGATGTTAACCAAGCTAACGAAAATTGATTCATCGGCAACAACAGAAATGGTGAAAATGAGAATTGACTCGATTCGAGGAACCTCTTTTTTTAAAACATGGTATATAGCTCTACAGGTTTCCGGTATGATGTGTCCCAAAGATTGAGGAGATATTATTGCTGAAAATTTCAAATATTCGTAGCTACTTCCGATAGCGATAAATTTCAAAGTGGTTGTCAGACATTCATGGGGGGTTATACTTTGTCTCATGAGAGTGTCCTCTTTCTTTATTAAAGACGTTACTAACCTAGGTACGTGTCTTCATCCATTCTTAAATAATTAAACCAATCACCTGGTTCTAACCGCAATTCCTCCAATATATTAACGTGAGAGAATTGTTTCCTTTTTAGAAACTACTCTTTTGCCATTTAGTGCATTTTCTCTTAGCATATTTAACTTTTATTGCTAAAACCGCAGCTAACGCCACTGTCGTCTCCATGACAATGACAGTACTGCAGGAAAACCGAACCAAGCAGTGTGTGGGCGCCACCATGGTTCGTGATTGCCTGAACAGTTTTGCACATCGGGTAATCCTGTCGAAAAAGAACGTCTGTGGGGCCCTTAGGTTGGTTTAGTTCAGTGAAGTTTTCGCCATATGAAAATTTTATAGTTTTGGTACTATATTTAATAGGATTTTTCTAAACCCAATCATATGATTGTTAATTCATATAAACATTTTCCACCAAATATCATTGTAGAGTCGTGAGCCGACATTTTCATCTTTTTATTTCAAGAAACTTTTTAAACCAATAATCTAAATCTTGAGTATTTTTGGTGCGGAAGTTGTATCATCCACATCGACATCAATTATATTCTAAAATTAAAAAAAATTGACACATAACAAACATAGAAATCAGTTGTAATTATTGAAAAAAATGTTTTCATCATAGATCTGTGTTATTTCAGTTTTGTTATACAACAAATTAAACAAGTTTGTGGAAATATAATCAAATCAATAACTAACCTGTAACAATTTGATCCTCCGGTCCCTTTTCCGAGTTTCTTTTGAATGCAAAATCTCCAAGAGCCCTAGAGAGAGCCAGATTTCCATTGACTCTATTGCAGTCCACCCAGCCACCAGCAGCTGTGATTCTGTCGTACTCACCCTGATTCGAAGGTTTGTGATCTTCAGAAAGGGCTTCTGCCTGCCCTTTTATGCTAACTACAGCTCGGGAATCACCGACGTTAGCACAATACAATTTGTTATCTTTCACGAGGATCGTGATCGCAGTTGTACCTGAAGCTTCTTGTTTCAGACTTTCTTCGTCGTGCATGTGAGAATCTAGCTCGAGAAATGCTTTCTTCATTGCTTGGGGGATGTCCCCATCTTTATATTCTTTCCGATTAATAATATATTTGTGTAAGTGTTTACCTGTAAAAAATTAAAAAAATTATTTTAACCAGTACACAATGAACAAAGTGTCACATTATTTGAATACAATATAATTCATAAAAATGTTGATGATATGATAAAAAAAATGCGAGGATTACAATAATGATAATAATACTATGAAAATAATTATCTGGGATTGAAATAATAAAAATATCACCAAATATACAATGAAGATATAAAACTTACTATGGGAAAGGAGACTTTTGGAAGACTTCATACTAAAGAAAAGTAATGTCTGACAAGAGATACCAATGGGAAATTATCAGTGCAGTAAGAAAAGCAGGAAAAATGAATTACGAAAATGTTGAACTACATGAAGAACATCATTCAAAATGGCGAACCCAAAATGTCACTTTATTTACCTGTATAATCCTATTTTCAAAATATTTAAACATCGAAAACGAAGTACACAGAATAACAATTCACGATACAATATGAAACAAAAACATAACTTCAGCTTAACTTAAACCACTGATATATTCAAAGAGAAATATATAAATGAGATGGAACTGACTGATACTTAATGAAAATCAATTAAAACGTATTTGAAAAAACACTTCAATGTGAGATTTACACTTGACAGTTCACAAAACCGCGACAAGTTTTATCTGGAACCTCATTTTACCTACTTTTAAAATCTATTCTAATTCCCAATTTCCTCATTGTGAACTTATTTCAATAAAGGGGAAAAATTCAAATTGATTTGATCAGCAGCAGCATCAATAATTCTCAAATCTATTGATTTCTAAGCATTCCAAAAGGTTGAGTTTTGAAACTTTCTTTCCCAAATGTAATGTCACAATCTTTATTAATCTCGGGCCCTTCTGTCAAAAGATGGTTTGCAAATGCTCTTTTACTCTTCAAGAGAATGTTTTTTCGGTTTGGCCAATATAAAATTTAGGACCAGAGCCCTAAGTCAACCTATACACTCCCAATCTGAGTTTTACCTTCATCGTTTTTAATGACTCAATTCTTTCTGAAAAATGCAAAAAGAAGCTCTAAACCAGGTCTATCCAGTTTCAAAGAATGATCATGAACTTTTTGACTCAAACTAACTTTGGTGATCCTACTAATATCGCTCGTTTTTTAAAAACCATACAGCCTGCAGAACAAATAATTCGAGAAAATTCGTCAAAAATAATAAAGATAAAACTCCAGTGTTGGATAGATCGGAAGTGTTCTAAATTTTATATTGGACAAACCCGAAGAATATTCTGCAAAAGAATAAAAGAGCACAGAAGTAAGTTTTTTGAATGAGAGGACCAATTCAACATTTGCAAACTATTTTTAGACAGAGGGGCACCAGTTCAATCATGATTATGACGTATTGCATTTGGAAGAGGAAGGTTCAAAACTCAATGTTTTGAAATGCTTACAAATCAATAGGTTTAAGAATTTGGCATTATTGCTCAAATTGGATCAAATAGATTTGAATTGTTTCCCTTTATTGAATTTAGTTTGCAATGAGGTAATTAGCATATATCTTAAAAGTAGGTAAAATTAGGTCTCATACAACTAACAAGAAAACATAGGTGATACCCTGCTGGTCTTGACGAGGGCACTCTCTTGTCCCAAATCATTTATTTAAATTTCATTCTTAATTTTATACACGTATTTTAGTGTAAGTTGTGAAATACTATAATACTTTGTTCATTGTAAATTTTTTTTCAAATAGGATGATTTCATGAAGTATATAAATTTATATTAGAAGCAAATGGAATTGTGTATGTATAAATATATCATAAAGTTACTGTGATGAGTATATATTTCAAAAAAATATATAAAGCGCCTCTCAGTTTTATATTCAAGCTCAATTTTTCTCAACAGTGTTTTGAAAGTTGACGACTCAAGTTGCTTTACCTGCATACTCTGCTACCTTAGACCCACCATGCCCATCATATACTGCAAAAAAGGCAGTGTTTGGATCATCAGGTAAAGACAGTATATGTGTATGAGAATCTTCCATGTTTATTCTCCATCCTTGCATACAACTAGATCCCACCTGAAAGATAGAATTTTGGCAACAAGAAGTATCTTTCGCTGTAACTGGCTCTGACAGAGTTTGACCCATTGTTCTGAAAAATAATCATGAAATCAAATATTAATCGTCTTCGTCAGTCATACTCTAAAATGGTGTGGAAATTCTCTGGCATATTATGCATTTATTTATCATGACAAAACACTTCAAAAGTGTTTGTTACAACTGTGACTGGCTGTATCTTAAAACCTACCTAGAAATTAATTCTATGGTATGTTAACGCTGAACAACATCGTCACTCGGCAATTTTAATTTCATATCATATTTAATCTATATGTCTTGATCCTAAGTTTTAAAATTTTAGAAAATAATAGAAAATGTCTCACAGGATGCAACGTTTAGGTTATTTTTAGGGAAATCAGAATAGCCAACCTTGTGAAGAAAATGTCGCCAAACCATAATTTTGACATCCATTTATAAGCTGGTAAATTGAAGTTTTTCAATAACTTTCTGGATAATGTTACCATTTTATGAACGGAAATGAACAATTCAAACTGACAATGACTCAAAAAAATATTTTTTGATCGACAATTTCACATCAATATGATGTTCGACAACTGACGCATTCGAAATTTGAAACTTTAGTGGTTTTGTCAAAAGCCGTTAAATTGGCAGTAATGCAAGATGGCGACTGAGAAACCCGGGAGCTTTCAATCAGGTAAAATTTTATAGATTTCTTTCGACAATTTGTCTTTTTACTCAGCTATTCTTCAACTATATTCGACCTCTGAAGCATATAGTATTATCCTGTACCAGAAATTTGTTCGCAATTCACCAAATTTTTCAATAAATGCTTAATGATGAGTTTGCCTACTGCTGTCAAAAGTCCATCGATTCACAATCCAGTTCCAGAAATTCCAGACCGAGAACAAGAAGACTTGGAAGATTTAGGACCTAGTTTATTGAGTATGGAAAATCTAGACCGAACTTCACCGGAATTATGGCCAGAGAAAAGTGAGTTTGCTGTGATAAAAATAGATACCATTATTAACGAGAAAATAATTAGTTCCAGGTGTAGCAGAATTTATCAATAGTTTTCAATCCACACCACAAAGTACAACAAAGCTGCCATATTCCAGAGAATTGACACACGAGGATGAAAATTATTTACACCGTAAGTGGAAAACAATCTACTATGATTGTAATATGTTCAAACGTTTGCATAACCTATTTCAATTATAATTGAGGGTTATTAATAATTGACCCTCAATTTTCAATTGATAAAATATATTGGTGTACCTTTTACACCAATATCAAAATTGATATAATTTTTTATTAAACCAACTTCAAAATAGTTTCAATAATTTATTTCTAATACATAAATGAAAAATGTGAGAGGGTCAGAAAAAATTGTGTAAAACTCAAACTATGCAAATGAAAATATATTTGAAATTGAGTATAACCCTTTAAATAATTCAACATGATGCGAATCAATGTCTAGGCAAAACGCAGAAACTGTATTGTTCTTGTCATCAATCACTATCTTGATATTCATTTCGTGAAGTGCTACATTCTGGAAAGAATATTTTGGTTTAAGCATGTTCTTTACATACCCTCTTACTGCATGAAGTAAAAGTCATTGTGTTACTCTATTTTTTTCCTCTCGTGAGAATAGCACCTTCTCCTTTTTTTTTCGATACTCATCACTAAAAAGTTCATGAATATTGTTTTTTTCTTCTTTAAACCAATATATATTTGATTATATATGAACAATCTCATGCATTCCAAATTAGACAAATTGAAAAAACATCTATGAAACTGAAAATTATAGTCAACTCACGTGTGAACAGTAAATGTTTGAATTTTTGCAGGTTTGTCATGTTTTTTAAGATGTAGACGAAAGAAAGAATGCTTTCTTTTCTTCTCTGCTTTCTTTTCTTGATTTAGTTTATCATCTTTCTTGTCTTGATTTGATTTCTCTGCTAAGAGCAATTGAACTGGTGGTCGGAGATAAAAATAGAAAGACATTGCTATTTGATTCTGGACTTACAATGATGCGTAAAACGGAAAACACTTGAAACTTTATAGCTTTATGTGAATAGCTTCTGAGTCACTTGATTGAAAATATCTGTTTTTAGACAAAACCTAATGTTGAAATAATATCTGAACTCAATGAGATAAATAGATAAGATAATATTAGATACTCTACAGGAAAATGAACGTATATGGAAACAATCAAAAAAAAATTTTTGTAGACAAAATTCAATCATACAACTTCGAGTTTCAAGTATAGGTTGTAAACTGATTAGATGAGACTAGGTGAGAAACTTATCACATAAATGTGAGTGCTGTTTCTTAATGCCAGTTTAAAAACACAGGGAGTGTGTAAAAATATTTCAAATGTTTCCGGTATCTGACAGTCAATGCTATGCGAATTTTGGTTGGATATCAACAGTGAGTTGATCGATGTTCACTGCATATTTGACTAATCCGTGTTAGAGTTACACGTTGAAAGGGAAACTCTCGCGCAAGTTGAGATTTCATAGGGTTATCGTTAGTATGGGGGTGGCAACTTTGTGACTGATTTGAACTGTTATTTGACCTCAATTACTGAACTTACAGTATATCGGTAAAAGTTTTGTTTTCATGTTTTTTATTTCTGTCTTCTGTCTGTAGACTTTGTCAATTTTGATCAATTTATAAACATAAACTAGCGATTATTGATTTGTGTACGTTTCCCTTTTTTGCAATTTACTTTTTCTTTTATACCGCAATCCATTCTTTCATATTGATATTACAGGATATGAAATTTTCCTCTTGTATT
>WOGO01006658.1:0-11634 GCA_015342085.1 Leptinotarsa defecta | reverse complement strand
AAATTTGTGACTTATCTATAGGTGATAGAATTTTTTTACTATTTTTTCCGTAATCTGCACACAAAATACTGTTAAAATCACTAGTTAAATATCCTACAATTTTTTCATCGATGACCTATGTAATGGCGTACCAGCCCAAACATTAACTTTTTGTGGATGTTGTGTATGCCCCTCGTCACTCCAATAGCGACAATTTCGTCTATTGACGTTGCCATTAAAAAAAAATTAACGCCTATCGCTGAAACAGATGTTTAACAGAAGATTAGGTATGGTACTATCATCTACGTTTTACAATTAGACTACTTTTTGATGTAAACTAATTGGAGTTCATGGCTAATGTTACACCTGATAAAGGGTTGGAACGGTACCACCTAATACTCTTACCTGTTCTGGTCAAACTATGCATTTCATTATAGGCGTACTAATAATTACTTCTGTTAGTTCAGAACGCTATTTTTCGGAAAGTGGTCATCAAAAAATAATAAATCAGGGTGCCATTGGAAGCAGAATTGAACGCCAATCAAAATAATGTGCCACTTGACCCCCCTTCCCATTTAAAAACTTAAGGGTAACATCTACCCCTCCTAGGGGGTTGCACCATGAGAGCTACAAATAGTCTATGAAAATGTCGTCTCCATTGACAGGAAAATTGACCTGTTTTTTTGTTTCTCATACTGTTTACTAGAAGGAAGCTATTATGGGTGGGAAGTTTTCAAATTGACATCCTGTATATACAGAAAGTTTTACTGGGTACCTGAAGTTTTACGAAATACATATCGATTACGGAAATAACAAAAAAATAGATCAAATGATGATAGTTTGTAGGCTTTCACAGCCGATGCTTGATAGTTGCCGATGGAATTTCAAACCCAAAAATCTACCGAGAGAAACAGATCAATAGGTACACAGAAGATAAAAAGGCATGGTCAAATTGCTTGTACCTTTCATTACACCAAAAATTTGTGAGGCACCCGCATTTCGAGGTTTTTGACTCTTCCAATACGTTTTAAAAACCATCAAAAACCGAATGGGAGGTGACGCCCAGTTCCTCCGCCATTTCTTCATTAACATCATATAGTAATAGGCTGAAAAGAGACAAAAAATGAACATTAGAAAACAAAATGAACAACATCAATATATAGAGTACAAAATTCTCTATCGATCAATATATACCATGACACAGAATACATATTTTTCGAGATATGAGGATACAAAAACATCATGATATTAAAACAGACAAAATTTTTGAAACAAACAAACATTTTCTGAAAGCTTAATGCCTAACCTAACTTGTAGGTTAGGTTAGGTCCAAAGTAAGTGGGTCTATTCGATCCTCCACCGCAACTCGCCAGAATTTATTGTGGCTCGCACCTATTCACACTTCTTAACGAAGCCGATTAGTTTTTATGGTGAGTGGTATTTCAGGTCAGATTTTAAAAGTACGGCTCTGCCGAACTCATTCCATCCATCATTTTCGAAACAGAGGCGACACACACTGTCTTCCGACAGTCAGACTCTCTACATATGATGATTCAAACGATGAGGACCTGAAAGAAGGCCTGTTGGACATCATAGTTCATCTCTACTGTAGTCCAACAACTGTTTGGTATCAAGCTTCGAAGGGTGAATAAACGCCTTGACGTGAGAGAATCCTGGAAGATTCTGCCAGAAGTCCATAAATATGCTTGCCATCCAGTTGTTCGATGTTTCTTTGGCAAAGCCTAAAGCGATGCCAATCACAGGTTCTGGTGCGATGAAGCTGCTTGCCGCACCCTCCTTTGCAATGGAGTCAGCAGCCTCATTGCCTTTCAGGCCAGTATGGCCAGGAATCCAGACCAGAGACAATCTCTTAGGTCTTCCTATTGAGGAGAGTCGTAAATGGCAATTTGCTACCAATTTAGATGTTGCTCGATAGAAGCCAAGAGCTTTCAAGGCCGCCTGACTGTCCGAGAATATTTTTATTGACTTGTGCACACAATTCAATATCGTAAATTTCCGCTTGAAATACAGTCGCACCAGAATCGGAAGGTGTTATTAATCCATCTGTACAATATTGTAGTTGGTACATTATTTTGATTCATCTCGTAGGGTTCAGTCATCGTTTGTAGTGTTCAAAACTAATCATTACATGTGTTCGGTCTCAAGATCTTACTGTCAAGGTTATCATGTTTTTCAAGTGAATCTTAATTTTTTAGTATTCAGCCTAGAGTTTCCAGCTCTAAAATTTGTACAACAAAACAGATTGTTTTATGGCATTATTTTCATTTTATGTATTGTTAACTAATCTTGTTTAAGTTATTTGATTTTTCATTATTTGAAATCGGGGTTTCCAGTTGGTCTCAAATTTACGAGCCTTTCTATTCTACTTATCCTCATAAAACCCAATATTCCCAAATACCTTAAATACTCAATACTCAACCCAAAGTCTCAAGTAACTCGTACCTTTTCAATTATTCTTTGTATCCCTTATCTTGGGAATTACCCGCTATTATGATCTCTCCTACGTATGTTAATCCAAACTTTTGTTTCCTTGTTTATCCCTCCAAAGACCAATCTGACCCCTTCTCTAAAATACCTACCGCTGTGAAACATTGCATTTTGTGTAAAATTCAATTCATTACGTTTCAAACCTTGCAACAGTACAGAATTAAATCTTGTCTACAGTACATCTAGCTAGTTATTTTCTCATCCTATCTTTTCACAAGAGTTATTGTAATTCTTGTGTGCATTGAGCATACATACTCACGATAAAACAATCGTGGGTCAAAACAACGTGTTTGACAGCATTGTGGCTCATTTAGAATACACGTGTATTCTAAATTGAAGGCGGCCTTTTCCGTTAGAAATTTTTCAATTTGATGAGATATGTAACATTTTCTCTTATAAATATGATGTCATGAATACATTCAATTAGCCAAACGCCAAAGTCTGTGGATTCTCTCTACAAATTTTCTGTAAAAATGGAAATAAAAATCATATTTTCAGTAAATTTATTGTGCAACAGTTTGTAGATTGGTATTGGATCTAGTTATATCCGTTCATTAACAACTATTTAATTTAATTACCTATAAGCTGTCATTCAGTATTTCGTAAAATTCAAAATGAGTGATAACGATCAAGAAATTTGTGCTACCCCACCAGATATTACCGAGCAAGCAAACATTGGGATAAATAATAAGCTGCCAGCAGAGAAATATACGAATATAATTTCGAAAATTTTATGAGTTGGCGAGAGAAGAAAAACATAATTTCGTTTTCCAAGAACGTTCTTCTCCATTATTTCGAAGATTTAGCAAAAACTTTGAAATCGTCGTCATTATTGGGACTTTACTCCATGCTGAGAAGTACCCTGAACATCAAAAAAACGTGGACATTAACAAATATTCCAAATCACGTGCCGTTCTAAAACGCAAACCGAAGAAATCTTCGACGCTCACCACTGAACAAATAAATTAATTCATTAAGGAAACTCCAGATGTCAAATATTTGTTTTCGAAGGTAACACAACTGCGCTTTTTTCTTCTAATCATTTTTTATGAACTTTCTGAAACAATTTTTGGAATTCTAAGACACAACATAAAGGTTGAAAATGATTTATTCAACCTCTCTAGCCGAACAAAATGACCAAAAAAATACCTGTTCGCACTAGATTCTGACATTATTCTATCATATTATTATTTCAAACTCTTCAAATTTATTCATTCACTCAGAAAGTGTATATCAATTATTTTCGCTACTCATATCACAATCAGATATCACATCAGTAATCGCCAGAGCACCTCAGCTGAAAGTTTCTTTTTTTACCCGCTTTATATTAGCTTCAAATGTATGTATGTATGTTTGTTTGCTTGTAACTCCCAAGCTCGGGATTTGTATTGACAAAATTATCGACATTATTATTGCTTGATCTATTCGTGGGCAGATGGCGATGTACGTAACCTCCTCGATAGGTTGTTCAAAAGAATATCAAAATAAAAATTGGATTTTAAGAATTATAAGGGTTAGCAAAATTTTGTACTACAGATGAAATATTTAGATATTTAAATATTTTCAATTGCCCGTGATTTAGTACAGAAAAAAGTTTTGAACGAAACGGAAGATACATTTTAAAATCTAATTCGATTATTTGAAAGCAAACCAGAACATGGATTTCAACAATGAAAACGTTATCGTAAATTGTACACCTAAGAAATTAGAATTTAGGTGCTTGACATATATATCAAATCAGAATATTGATTTGAAAAATAAAATTATTCACTGAAAAAATATTTTAAATTAATTGATATTCTGAAATGAACTTCAAATCAAAACATCAAGACTGAATTGGTTTTTGAAGTTATTACTGCAAATTTTTTCTTTACTTCGAAACGAATTTTACAACTGTCCGCCCTCTGTTGGAGACTTACTACTGCATCTCAGTATTACTATAGAATTTAAGACCTCAAACTTTATTATGTTGTTTGAGAGGAATTTTACATTCGTGCGCCGTCTGTTAAAAGATTCATAATACTAGTGACTAGAACTCAAAAACAAAAGTTTTACAATAAATCGGATTGAAAAGTAAAAAATAAATATAGTTTTAAAAAACTAAAAAACACGCTTTTTAAGAACATCGAACTGAAAAGTTACAAATATTTTTTTTAATAAGCTTGAAACAATAACAAACGAAAAAGCTAAAATCAATGTGAAAAAAACGTGGGCGTAGGCTTTTTTTACAATAATACTGGTATTTTTCGTTCGTTATTGTTTTAATTTTATTCAAAAAAGCGTGTTTTTCAGTTTTTTAAAAGTATATTTATTTATGTGAATGATATAATTATATTTTGGTATCATTTCTCAGAGGGAAGTGGTAATTGTTACATTTTGAAAATCCAGAAACTTATTCTGGACACTACTTCAGGTGACTTAAAGGCATTGAAGCGCCATAGCGGCTGGAAAAGTCAGACCGTGGCCTGAAGTAGATGCAGATAATTCTATGGCATCAAATGTACTCATGAATACTATTGAAAACATTTGTATACCCACTGTTTCAAATTCTCAACAATCCAGAAAAAGGCCGTCTTCTTCTCACATCGACGGCGGAATAACATTGAATGATTGTAATAATGTAACTATAAATGTACATAATCATAACAAAAATGAACCCTAATAAAATAATTTGTAGGAAATATTGTCACCAATTTTCAATCATTTAAGTAGGCTCTGACTGATTTGACTGAATGAGTTTATCATCTAACGTCATAATCTCAAAAAATTGTATTTTTCTGATTGATTCGGCCGTTACGTGATGAAGATCCATAGTAATTTCATAAACTACACCTTACGATTTTATCTCCACAAACTTTATTTGAAAAATATATCACGACAGGTTTCGCTAACACAGTAGTTTCTTCAACAGTGATTTGAATACTAAAAGTTGCTTCTTACGCTTATATTTAAATACCAAAGGTAACTACAATTGAGACTACTTCGATCAAATTACCTAAACCTCTAAAACCTTCATATACACCTGAGGTACTTCTTCAATTATGATATGTTGAAGCATATTAACTCATTTCTGCATCAATAATTCTTCCTGGTTTTTTTTATAAAACAAGTTCAATGATGGCAATATATTCAAATCTAGTTGGTCATTCATTAAAATCTTTGAATTTTTAAGTTCATTAATTTCCATTGCCTCCAGATGATTCAGTTTCAAACCTTAATTTTCTTCGTTAAAGATATGAGTTTTCCTAAAAGATTATTTGAATATGTTGAACTTGTTTTCTTATTTATGATATTCCTGGATCCGATTCCTGAATGTTCTGACAGTTTGACCAATATGTACTTTAGGACATATTGGTCCTAAAGTACATATTCGAACTTGGATATTTTGTCTTTATTATTTTTAACTAACTTTCGCAACGTATTACGTATTCTTAAAAATGAAGTTCTGTTGTTTGTCTAAAATACGTTTTGATTTGATTATCTAACTTATCAATAGGAAAAACGTCTCGAATCGCTTTTGTATAGTCTTTTTTGGAGTTATCCATTCATTGAACTCAATATCGTCAAGCAAATTGCAGTAAACAATGGGTTTGAAGCTGAATTGATAAACAAAATACTTTCCATTACTTTCTGCGGTCAGTCGTAGAAAAAGTATAGTACGCACCTTGAGGATAAGGCCAGTTACGACCACTCGCGAATTATTGCACTCGGCTATCGCCTCGTGATTGTGTGGCTCTGATGGAGATAACGTTGATGAATAAGGCCAATTTTGAGACTTTTTTCAGCCCATGTGTAAATTCTGTACCCCGAAAAAACCTTTCAGGAGTAACAAGACGCTCAATATTTCCTGAGAATTCACAAGAGTCAATTCGTGAATACTCAACCCAAAAACGTATATAGTTCCATCCAATATAATGTGAAATGCGAAATTATATTTCAAAGAAATCCTGGTTTACTTCAACTCTACTCAGGAGGAATCGCATTGCCAATGAACTACTTTCTCTCTTTATATTTCTCGGAAGAGGGTTCCCTTTTCAGAAGAAACGGGAAACCATCTCGTGTTGCTGTAAGTGGAAAATTTATGGATAAGAAAATATAAACAGGCCCTCTAATGGCTCTTGGACTGGCTGAAATGACGGAAGCAATATCTTTTTGCAGAAGGAAAAAAATGTACGTTTTAGTGGTTTCGAGATAAAATATCGTATAGTGCAAAGAAAAGAATTCAGAGGAATATCAATGTGGATAAAACTGTGAGTCTCATTCGTTCATATTCAAAATATTTATGGCGAATTTCTGTAATTACTTCAGACGTGCTTAACGATTATTTTTGAAACATATTTTATGATAACAAAGAATTATTCGAAAGATGAGTTATTCCGTTCAAGTTTCAATCTATAGTAAGATGAAGAACGATATGATGATATTTCTTCTGAGCATATTACGAATTGAAGTTCCTTGCCGTGTCTGTCAGTTTGCCTAACTGTCAGAATCTATCTAACAAAAATCAAGAGGTTCTTACTAATTGACTTAGAGGAAGGTTGATGTGAAGCATTCATTATTGTTTTGTGTGAGAAGTTTGTAAGACGACAGAGCGGTGATGCTATTCATGAGAGCTTTCATTAAAAACGCAGTCTAATGAGATATAACAAAAAAAACTCACACTTCCAAGGGTGATTAAACGCCTTGGAGTGAGCCAATCATGAAAGATTCTACCAGAAGTCCATACATCTTTTTGCTATCCAGGTGTTCGATCTTTGTTTGACATATCTTAAAGCGATGCTAATGACAGGTTCTGGTCCGAGGAAGCTGCTTGCAGCACCCGCCTTTGCAAGGGAGTCAGAAGCCTCATTGCCTTCCAGGCCAGTATGGCCAGGAATCCAGACCAGAGACAATCTGTTGAGTCTTCTCATCAAAGAGAGTCGTTTTTGGTAATTTGCTACCATCTCAGACGTTGCTTGGTAGTTTTGATCAGTGCAAACATCATAGCTATGTTGAGGGCACACCCATTTGTGATATATCGCGCAGCTGGGTCTTGAATATTTGTTTCAGGCTCCTCCACGATAGCATCTCACATAGTATCTGATGGTTCTGAAAGTGATGTTTCGAGTTCTTCAATTCCAAGAAGGACACATCCTCGTCTTCTCAGCTCCTTTGGCAAGGTTTCAATTGGGTTCTTTGTTCTATAAACTATCTTCTCACTATTTTTCGATATCCTTCAGTTGCAGAATTACTACAGCAGCATTTATTACTGCAATATTCAGCAAGTCGTGAAAAATCACTAAAGGCCAGCGTCTGCAGTTGCGGCTGATGTACTTTGCACACAACTGAATTAACAAATCAACTCATACTTTTGTTCTGTTGTAGAACGTTATCATGTCAGGTTTTTGCTGCTCACAAGTCATTTCATTGATATGATCATCTTTATGTTGAGATGACACCGTCAAAACTGCTTTGTTTTTCTTTGGACAGTAAGAAACCAGTCATATTTTTCTGGAATCCAAAAATGGAGGTTTTCAGCTTTCTCTCTTGCAGGGTAGAAACTCCTTTGAAACATCGGTTTCATTTTTTCTGAGTGTTCCTAAGTAATTCATTTTTTTTTTCTATAACATATTTAATAAAAGACAAATCATGAAATTATAAAATAACAACAAAAATTAATTGACGCTCCGCGACGACTTCATTGATTCTAGTGGCGCATTTGCTTTTTCAGCTGCAGCAAAACCCGGAAAAACCTGCTGCACCACATCATCTGAGACAATGAATAAACAAGATAAACACTGGAAAACCAATTATCGCCAGTAATATAACGATCTGTTACCTTTACTGGTTAGATTTTTTGGCAGAATTTTTAATACAGTACGGGTCCATTTGGTTGCTTTCCACAGTACACTTTCATATTGAATGTGTAAGCAGTTTTTGCATCAACGAGAGCAAATATTTTTTTTACATACTTTGCAGGCCTGCTTGGTATGTTTTGTCGGAACTGTCAATTTCCACGGAAAGCTAGAAGTTATTCGTCCACAGTCAAATATTCACCTGGAGAATAGTGTTTCTTGAAGTTGAAAATTAAGTTTTTTAGAACATCCCTCATTGGGGACGATTTAACAGTTATTTTTCGTTTTTCATTATCACGAATATCATCCATTCTTATGCCACGCATATGATATCGAAATCTTTTGACGCTCACGGACAAGTCGCAGGCTTCGATACCATTACCTCTTAAAATATCCCAAAGTTGGCATACATTTTGTCGGCTTCTCCTGAGGGCTTCAATCAAGAAGAGTATTCCAATTGGTGCTCTGATTTCCAATTCGTCCGTAGGTCGTGCATCTCTATCTATGGTGAACTTTTTCTAAATTGTGACGTACGTGTTCGTGAATATAGTTATTATGAGAATAATTTCATCATCTAAAAATAACTTTAGTCAATCATATCCTGAATCAGCTTGTCTTGCTTGCATTTCACTTCGGTCCTGTTTATGTTTTCCCCAATCGGTTTTCCTATTTTTTCCCAAATGAAAAGATCTTGGTATAGATTCGCTCGGAAATTGATCATCATTTTGCATAGTTGCAGGGTCAGCTTCTTGGTCGGACTCAGAATTATGGTCACTGAATCCCACATGATCGATTTCTACTACAGATTTGCTCTCGAAGTGATCAGGGTCCGAAGCCATCTCAAACCATTGTAATGGCAAATCATCACTGTGGGGGGTCAAAATCCCCTACTCTCACTCTTTTTGCCTGTTGCTGAAGTTGAAAAATAATGATTGTCAAGAGAAGAACGAGAAAAACACCTTCATTACTCACCTGAAATCGTTACGTAAGTAATCGCGCAGATTACAATGGTGATCCAACAAATATGCGGATTTTTTAAAATGACTGGTGTGGCAACCTATGTCGAATACAGAAAGCTATTGAAATCAAGGATGATTTGAAATACATCCTCAAAATATATTGGATAATATATATCCGGTGTATTTGGATAATTCTCGATGCTGGGGATTTTATTTAATTCATTTATATTTGAGGTTATATTTGATTGTCATCTGAAGCTGTTTTTACTCCATTATTATTTCTCAAATCGCTTTCGCAAAAATATTGTAACTGTAGATATCATTTGTTTGAAGGTGGTTGACAATGTTTCGTTTCGTGACATTTAATCAGTTCGGATTTCTATTGTCTCATATGATATAAATTGATTTGAAATCCCTGAAGGAATCTGTAAAAAATTAAAAATATGAGCTGAAAAAATAACAGTTATCACCCAAAAACGATTGTGGATACTAACAATCGAAACGTCATGAAGTAACTTGGTGCGGGCTCTTTTAATTTTATATTTATTAATTTTCGTTCCTTGGTAATAATTTTTCAGCTCGTGTTGATAGTTCATATTTTTTAATTTTTTTTCGTTGTTGCTTGTATGTTATTTCATTGTAATTTCAATTTTCTGCCTAATAAAATTGTTATTTTTTCGGCTAATCTCTTTAATGTTTTACAGATCCTTTGAGGGATTCGAAATCAATTTATATCATATTAGACAATGAAAGTACGAATTGATGAAATGTAGATATCATGTTTAGAATGAGTGGGGTATTATTTTAGCACCAACCTGGCTAACATTACAAGTTGAGCACTCAAATAATTCATAAATTACGACTTTATGTCACGAATAAGTTAAATCTACTCATGTCATCGATGACAATAGGTAGTGACATTCATTAGCTCATTTGACTCAATTCCAGTCATAGGAATCTTTTTTAAATTGGAAGGAGGGATCAATTTTTTGAAAAAAAAAAACGTTTTTGGCATTCTACTTCCTTATTTTCATACAAAAGTGTGGGAATCTTCCAAAGAAAGGAAGAAAGTAATGAATTTCAAAATGAACTCCTCGCAAAGATCTGTGAATCATGCAAACAAATAACTTTCATACATACACTAGAAAAAAAAACCTCTTTAAACAATTACTTTCATACAACTACTTTTATATAAACATTGAATTATACATCAAACATTTTTTCTATCCAATTCGTCCCCCAAACGTTTGTTATTGAATTGAATCAGATTTTATTCACAGGATTGCTACACATTTTTTTTTTTCAGTTTCTGTCTAGAAGTTACTTATTTGCACGATCCACACATATTTGTGAAGAGTTTCTGGAATTAATTGCTTTCTCCCTTTCTTTTGAAAGATTCATACATTGTTTTGTATGAAGATGAAGTAGTAGAAAGCCAAAACCTTTTTCTCCCTTTCACTTCAATTTTATTTTGAATGGTTTTGACAGACTATTGTTACAATTTTCACTTAACAATTTACAAAACCGAAAAACATATTTATATTTGATCTAATATATCGTTTGATCATTTCTTACTACCAATATATCATTCATAATAAAATATTATAATGATTTTAGTTTGATCATGATCCATGATATAAACAAACTATTGAATTCATTCAAAATCGGGATTGATAGCAGACGATTATGATGAACTTTATTTCTATCAATATTTTCTCGAAGATTCCAAAATGAAAAGACTTGCAACAAATTGGGGAAAAATGTGATTCTCTTTGCATTGAATTGTTTTGAACGAGCAAAATACACCAAATTCTTGTTCGGTGGAAGAACAAAAATTTACATTTTCTAAGGAAGGCTAAAATATATACATAACATTCACGTAGAATATGCCTTCGGGTGAGAAATTGCCATATTTTTTCTATGAGAGTTTATGATGCTTCTCCTGAATCTAGAAAAAGGGAAAGGAGAGAAACCGCCTCGAATGGAAATTGTGTGATAAGGGTGGTAGACACGATGATATTTTGGACGGGTTGTTTTGTAGCCATTTGTATATGAAATGTGAGTTTGAGCTTTTGAGAAGCTTATGAGACGTGTTCGCATACTGAAGTTATTCGACAATGCGAAAGTTCTCTGGGGGCTTATATTTTAGTTATATATTTCATAGTCCAGTTAATTTAGACTCATTTTTGGACGATATAATGTGAGTCATAAACGATGATTATATTGTAGGTTAAAATACATTGCACAGTGCATCTGTAAAACTTGAAATAAATTCATCTTTCCCCCAACGTATGATTATCATCAAATATTTTCGTTAAATTTTTGAGTTCAATTCGCAGTATTATCGATAACAG
>WOGO01006657.1:0-11635 GCA_015342085.1 Leptinotarsa defecta | reverse complement strand
GGTTTCATAGTGCGTTTGGGTCTCTCATTAACATTTACTTTATCATCCTCAATTATAGGAGTTGGTGAAAGTGTCTTAGACACTGGTGATTCGATTTTCAAGAGACTATCACAAGTACTATTGTCTAGACTCTTCCTACCTCTAGCCTTATCTTTAACTAATTCATTTTGTAGAGGTGAATCCGATTATTCATTCACAGTTGAAGGCAAATTCAAGTCGTTATGACATAAATTGGGGTTTATATTTTTACAAATCAGTTCTCCAATAGAAACTGGTAACTGACTACCTAAATTTCTATCAAACGCGAAATCAGAATCTTCATTATTCGATAAATTCCGTCTAATCTGGTTAAGATGTATTTTCCAAATTAAACCTTCATGGACAAGTTTACAAAAATAAATCCTATTATTCAAAACTTCATCTATTACACATTCTACCCAAACTTTTCTATTAGGGTTTCTATAATCTCTACACCAAAATGTATCCCCCTCCACAAAACTTTCTTCGCGCTTTCCTTTGAATTTTTCAATTTGCTTCTCTGCACGTTTTGAACTTTGAATATCCTTAGGCAATAATAGATCTAGTCTTGTATAAATTTTATTTTTGAAATTCATACTTGTTGGTGTCATTCCGGTAGTTGAGTCGATAGAATTTCTGTATGAGAAAAGGCAGCGATACCGTAACGTTTCCAATGAACAATTTTGATTTTTAGGATCTAATAATGCTTTCCTCAATTCATTTTTCACAGATTTAACCGAATTTTACGCAAACCCATTGGTTGCTGGATGAACAGGCGGTGATGAAACAAATTTCACACCATTTCGCGTTAGGAAATGACAAAAATTTTCTGATGTATATTGCGGTCCATTATCGGTTTCAACAATTTTTGGACTCCATATCTTGAAAAACATTCTCTAAATCGGGTCAAGGCATATTTTCGCGACAACACGGTGTATACAGTAACTGACACGATACCTACTACATTATACACACAAGACAGAGTGGAAATCGTTCTTTCATGTGAGAATGTGCCGTATCGAGATGTTGTTTGTATTTTCGATCACCGGCATCCAGGAAGAAATATTCACTTTAGTACAGTGAGAAGGATACGTGAGAAGGATATTGAAAACATTAAAAGAAACTGGCTCTGTGGACAATCGTTTCAAAAAACCACATGATCCAATACGAATAAAGTATAATGGAGAAGAACAACTCAATGTTTGTTTGAGCGTTGTTTAAAAAGGGAAAAAATATTTGGAGTATTAGTGGTTCTATAAGCCAAAGTTCATACGCTCTCTTCAAGAAGATATTTGAATAGGATTTTTGTTTTGGTTCCTAAGTGAAAGAGAAAGTGATATCACATTCCCCTACAGGCTTTTATTGTCAGATGAGGCAACTTTCACGTCAAACTGAACAGTTTTCAAAATTGTCGCCGGTGGTCCAACAATTATCCAAATTTAGTAATAGAATGCCGTGACCAATATTCATTCAAGACAAATGTGTGGTGTGGGTTATAATATAACCAAATAATTGGACCATATTTTTTTAGAGAAAATTTGAGCACAGACATGTACAGAAATTCCATTATGAATCAGTTGCCTGAAGTTTTGGATGATCTGCCTCTAAGTGTTAGACGAATTTGTGATATCAGCTTGACGAAGCACTGATCCATCAAGATCACCGGATCTATCTCCGATTGACTTTTTTCAGTGGGGTTATCAGAAACAAAAAGTGAATGAACACAGACGATTGAATACCATTCGGAAGGAAATGTTGTGCTAACATAAATCCCTTATTTATCAAACATTCCACGGAGTATGTGAATAAAATGACTATAATTTGTATAGAACGAGAAGGACGGCCTACTGAATGATGAATTCGATTTCTTAATAAGATTATTGAGATAATTCAATGAATATTATGATGTTTTGTTGGGAATTTGGTAATAGTTATTTCGGTTTAATGTTATTTACACATCTAATGGTAAAAATAAAGAATATCAGATTGATGAAATCATCTCAAAAAGCGTAATTATTTGCACGACAACTACAACAGTCTCACTGTTGGGTGTAAACTGCATCAACATATTTCGAAGTCATCTGTAGCTAACGGTAAACAAACCTGCTAAAGAGGAAGACGAGTGTAATAAGAATAGAGAGAAATACCATTACTGACATATTTATGTCCATACAGTGAAAATCCGAATCAGTTCAACAATGAATTGAAAAAACTTGATTAACTTTGCAACAACAAAAACGAATTTCTGGACGTGTATTCATTTCTTTTTCTGGTAACAGGACAATGCGGGTATTTTCTGGACAAGATATGACTTCGATGTCATCAAAATTATGAAATTCGAATCATGTTTCGTTCGAATCGATAAAGCGAAAGATTCGAGAATTTTTTCCGTCGGGTATCTACCACACGTAACTACTAAGTCGTAGGTCTACATGAGAGGCAGGGGTAAGTTCTTTTCATCGGAATCTGGAGCATGTCATATGCACCGAAATATGTGTTTTTGTACGTATAGGTACTCTTGGCAAAACATCGGTTTGTGTGAATATTGGCTCCTCCGCAAACTTTACATGCAGACATAACTCTCTTTCGAGAAGATAATTTTACTACGATGTTGCTTTTTCGTTTCCTTTTTTTGCTGGGATGGAAAAATTGCTCCTTCGTGGTTACTTGGACGTGGTGTGTAGCCTGTTCTCTGATGTTTTCGGCTTCGTGATATAGTTTGTGAATATTTTCTGATTTCACTTGAACTATTCCCGATAATATTCCATAACTATGATGTGCTAGATATGTTGCGGTCGCTGCTTGTACTGCTTCTTGAAAAATCTGATATACATCCTTGGTGAAAAACATATCCAAGATTTTGCTATTTTCAAACACACAGAGTGCATTATCTAATCATTTTCCAAATTTACAAAAGGTCACGAGACTTATTGGTTGCATTGAAATCAAAAACATTCTGCAATGCCAAGCTTTCTAATAGAACAAATGCATTTCCTGACAGTCAGCCTAATAATCGCCAACTGTGCACTTGTGTGAGAGAAAAACAACAATGCGGTTTGAGATTGAAAGGTTGTGACCTTCTACTTCTTCATCTTTATACAAAAATTATTGGGTTCTTTCAAAGAGAGAAAGGAAGATTTAAACAAAACGGCATTCACTTTTCATTTCCCAAAATCCACTGATGAAACTACTCGGCTCTGGTTTTTCATGAAGCAAGACCAAATGCTCACAAAAATATGCATTTTGAAATTCCTTCATTTGAGAACTGTACAAAAATGAAATGATTACAATTCATTGAAAAAAAAAAAACAATGTACGAACTAGAGTTTAATTTTATTAACCTATTCAACTTTTACAACTAATACAGATTCGAACGAACTAACTACTCAACGGTAGTATGACCCCTTTTGTGAACTTTCAGAGAAAGATCTGGAACAGATTGTACATATGAATGGTTTCTTTCCCGTATGACTCTTCCCGTGTACTTTCAAACTATCATTTGGGGTGAAACATTTCAAACAGTGGTTGTTCTCTAGTATGCTTTCTTTCGTAAACTTTCAAATTAGTAGATTTAGCGAAATATTTTGAGCATATTGCGCATCGAAATGTTTTTTCATCCTGTATGACTTCGTTCGTGAACCTGCAAATCACTATTTTGATTGAAGAATTTCAAACAAATTTTACACTGAAACGCTTTTTCTTTGGTATGAATTTGTTCATGAACTTTCAAACGATTTCTTTCAGCGAAAGATTTTGAGCATATTGTGCATTGAAATGGTTTTTCTCCTGTATGACTTCGTTCGTGAACCTTCAATTTACTATTTCGACTGAAGAATTTTGAACAAATTTTACACTGAAACGGTTTTTCTCCCGTATGACTTCTTTCGTGAGCCTTCAAGTTACTATTTTGACTGAAGAATTTCAAACAAAGTTTACACTGGAACGGTTTTTCTCCAGTATGAATTCGTTCGTGATCTTTCAAAAATTTTCTTTCAGCGAAAGATTTTGAGCATATCTTGCATCGAAATGGTTTTTCTCCTGTATGACTTCTTTCGTGAACCTTCAAATTACTATTTTGATTGAAGAATTTCAAACATATTTTACACTGAAACGGTTTTTCTTCGGTATGAATTCGTTTGTGAACCTTCAATTTACTATTTTGACTGAAGAATTTTAAACAAATTTCACACTGAAACGGTTTTTCTCCTGTATGACTTCTTTCGTGAACCTTCAAATTACTATTTTTATTGAAGAATTTCAAACAAATTTTGCACTGAAACGGTTTTTCTCCAGTATGAATTCGTTCGTGATCTCTCAAAGATGTTTTTCCAGTGAAAGATTTTGAGCATGTCGTGCATTGAAATGGTTTTTCTCCTGTATGAATTCGTTCGTGAACCTTCAATTTACTATTTTGACTGAAGAATTTCAAACAAATTTTACACTGGAACGGTTTTTCTCCTGTGTGACATCTTTCGTGAGCCTTCAAGTTACCATTTTGACTGAAGCATTTCAAACAAATTTTACATTGGAACGGTTTTTCTCCAGTATGAATTCGTTCGTGATCTCTCAAAGATTTTCTTTCAGCGAAAGATTTTGAGCATATCTTGCATTGAAATGGTTTTTCTCCTGTATGAATTCGTCCGTGAACCTTCAAATTACTATTTTGGCTGAAGAATTTCAAACAAATTTTACATTGAAACATTTTTACTCCTGTATGACTTCGTTCGTGAACCATCAAATTACTATTTTTAGTGAAAGGTTTCGAACATATTCTGCATTGAAACGAACTTTCTTCAGTATGTCTTCGTTCCTGAACTTCCAAGATAGGACAATGCAGCAACTTGACATCTTGAGTCATGTCGTCATCGTGAATACCGTCGGTCATGTCATCCTCATGTACAACTTCCTTTTTGATATCTTCATAGAAAATGTCGATTTCATCACCACGTTCCATTTTTATATGTCCACCAAGTTTGTCCTTATCATCGTGGTGATCCATAGAGTACGGATCAGTAACTTGTACCAACTCAACATCTCGAATATCGTCGGCCACGTTATCCTCATCCACGATATCCGTTTTGATATCTCTGTTATTAAGGTCGATTCCATCATCACGTTCAATTTTCATACGGTCATCATTGTTGTCCATACCATCTTGGCAATTCATAGAGTACGGGTAGGTATTAAAACCTTTGTCAAACTTACTGAAAGCTTCAACTTCTTGTTCAACTTTTACTAAATTCGATTTGGGAACAACTTCATCAAAAACATATTCATAGGTTTTCTCGATTGTCATTTCGTGTTTACTGATATCCATTGTCAAAGTCTATGAAAACGAAAACTTATCTGCGTATACTAAATATATACACCAGGTCAACGATTACAATTTTCAATCAGAACTGATCTCACTCTGAAATGACCTTCTATTTATATGAAATCTAAATGAATATGATTGGTCATTATGGCATACCTATTTTTAGAAATTGGTTTATCTACTTACCCATACAATGAATGGATTCTGAGAAATTTTGAGTATTTCTAAATCAATGTATGGTAGTACTATGGACCAGGTAGTAAGTTAATTCCACTTCATTGAATATATTGAATTAGAAAGTACCTACAGATTCCTGAAAACAGATTTCAGGTATTGCCATTTTTGAAGTGATAACTTCATATGGGAGGGTGAACCGCTCAGTAACGTAAGGCAAAAGGACAACTGTATATATAATTGTTATTTACAGGTATTCTCTTTTATTCTTCTTTTTTATAAGTTCTTTCAGGAATTTCAAATCATTTTGTATAATATCAGACATTGGAAGTCCGAACTAATGAAATTTCCAGTTCTTCATTTTTGAGCTCGGTACTAGAGTTAGTGGTGATTTTTAACGGTAACCCGTGATGGAAAATGACATTGAGGAGTTTTTCGAAAACTGGGACACCGATAAGGGCTTTTAAGGGGTATGCGTGACCATATCGAGAAAACGAATCGATAATTGTCATAAACCTTTCATTCGATATCGTGAATGTATCAATATGAATATGATAGTCGAACGGTTTTTAAGTGGTAGGAGTGAGATTGAATTTGATGATTAGGATTCCGATCCTATTTATTTCTCTGGCATATTTCGCAGTTACTGACAGAATTTTGGATATCATCAATCATTTTAGGCCAATGAAAACGGGAACTCAGGGATTGTTTGGTTTCATTGATACCTCTGTGACACGGTTTTTTCGTGTGGTATATTATAGTTATTCGTGATATGTGATAGTGATTCGACGATTCTCCATAACAATTTTTTTCACTTTCTCAGCATTTTCATCGGCTGTTGATGTGCACTTTTCTGACTCAAAGTACAATCACCTTATGCCACTGTCAACATTTCTAGTGATTTTGAGTACTCAATTCCATTTTCTACACGTAATTTGATGCAAATTCTTTGATCCATTTTTTTCGATAGCAGGAAATCGCTGAAAACTTCCAACTTTTATGTCTCTCACCAACAAACTGAACATGCATAACAGCTGAAACTTTGAACATATATTGAAGATGAGTGTACCAACATAAATTAATAAAAAAATCGCTAATCGAATTCATGTAGCCCACGAAATTTGAACACTCACCTTATTTTTTGAACAGCCACGTATTTACTCATTATCTTGATTACTCTAGTATGTACTCCTTTCCAACATTACTTTTATAATTGATCGGTATACTACAGCGATTCAGACATCATTTCCGACTATCAATATTACATTTACATATTACATTTCATTCAGAACACAAAAGAACGAAAGAAGTCTGATTTTTCTGGTAATCCCAATAGGTGGTGTTCTAGTAAGGGATGATGTCATCACCTATAAGATGATTGATACTTCGTTTTATGTTCAAAATACTGGTTCAATCATTGATTTTTGAAATCGTTGTATATTCGCAAAATCTTTAATTGAGCTTCCTTCAGTACTTGTGGTTTATTTCTTTTCCTATTCGTCATCAGATTCCACTCTCCAACCTCTCTATGAATAAAAATTGTATCTATTTTTTGTTGAAGAATGTGTAACGTTTCTATAGTTAATTTACTTATTATCACGAACTTAAAACCGAGAAGCACAATACGTAAAACTGAATACTGTTTCAGTATAGTAATGAATGCAAATATACCTGGGAATAGTTAAGGACCAATGCTTACATGAACATGGATTTTATGAGCAATCAAATGATAAAAACAATATGATGCAAAATATGATGCAAATATGACGCAAAATAATCTGTTATTAAAAATATTTGTCAGTTTTCCATATTTTTTTATTTTTCGAATCTTCCGCTCAATCGATTCAAACGAAACATGATTCAAATTCAATAATTTTGATGAATACGAAACTTTAATGTCATATCTTGCCCAGAAAATATCCGCACCTCAAATCATTCGTCTTTCTTGTTGGGAAGCACATCTAGTTTTTTCATTTCCTTTTTTTAATAGATTTTTATCCAGTTTGATTATTTTTCTGATCAATAATTCAGTTATAAATTAATCCGAAATATCATACTTTTCTGTAAACTAAATATTGATCTACAGTTTTGTGATTTTAAACACAACAAGATTAATGCAACATGCTACGCTAGTTGCACACACACACACACCGATTTTGGACGGCCAGTATAAAATCGGCCTATATTTTATTGGTAGCGGGTGCTTGCACACTCACCGGATTTTTATCGGTTAAACAATCAGTTGCTTTGTTGTCGTAATTAGCACGCACTACCAAAACGAAGTTAATGCGTGGTAACCACAATTTCACCGAGCATTCGAGACTGGAATGGTCGGTAAAAAACCGGTGAGTATGCAAGAGTGTATTTAGTCATGTACGCCACTACTTCCCGGTGCTGCCGGCGATACAGTGGCAGTGGACGGCTATTCACCATTATTTTACCGGCGACGATCACCGGTCGGCGTGTGTGCCAGGTCCTGTTCACACATGTGGTTCACTATTGGAATTTGGACGACCGGTACAAAGTCGGCCGTCCAAAATCGGTGTGTGTGCAACTAGCGTAAGGGTTAAGTGGAAGAACATTTTCTGTGATGCATTGCATTACAGACGATGAACTTCGCCCTTTATTTCATTTCGTAGGTTAAGGATATAATTATGTTAATTGGGCGCCTCAGTAGTTTTCTTGGCCTTTAGAAAGCTTTTCACTGTGTATATCCCGAAGTTCTATTTGAAAGGCTTCTCTATTATAGATAAATGTGGAATGTACTCGGCATACCCCAGAGATCAATTCTAGGGCCAATTCTTGTTTTACGTTAAAATGATATGACTAATCCTAATGTATCTGGTGATCTTACACTGTTTGCTGACGTACACAGTTCTACTGGCGAGATCAACAAGCCAAGCGCACGTCACTAGATACTTGCAGCAGCAGGCAGATAGATTAGAGGAATGGGTCAACCTGTGGAAGATCAGTATAAACCCTGACAAGAGTTATGCAATACCGTTCACTCGGAGGAGGTTACACCCGGAAGGAAATGTCATCTTCAACGGACAAGAGATTCCGTGGACCAACGAAGCTAAATACTTGGGGGTCAACCCAGACAAAGTATTAACGTTCAGGTCTCACATACGGCAGAGAACAGGAGTGGCGAGATCTGCTCGACAAAACTTATTACCAATAATAGGTCGAAGAAGCAACATAAGACTGAAAGTAAAGCTGTTGATGATAAAGACCGTAATAGTACCGATAATTCTGTATGCCTGCACTGCCTGAGGCCAGTGCGCAGCGACATACAGAAGACAGATTCAGTCGTTTATGAACACATGCGTAAGTGCCGCAGTAGATATGTACAGAATAGGTATATATTCCAGAATCTTCACCTAAACATACACTACGTGGACGCATACATGAGGAAACACGCAGAGGATACGTTTGACAGAATTCAAGCGCACGACAACCCAGCGCTAAGCGACTTACTTACATAACACACTAAACAGGGATGACCCCAGATTCCGAGAGAGGGACGAACACAGGAGGCCAGCGAAGCAGAGTATAGAAATTTCTCAACCAGACTTTAAATCTATCTAGTTTTTGATTATCGTATTGGGTGGTGAATATTCTTATCAAGTGTGAAATTTGACTTACGTTTCAAAACATATACACACATTTCAAATATAAAGAACGATGCTAGAATTGAAATAATATATTTTTTAAAATACAATATCTACAAGAATATCCTGGGGAAATATTTGTGATGTATCATACAAATGGCTTTTGTGAAACGAATACATTTTGTGCTGGAGTTGACCCTCCCCAAAAACAAACACCATACCTAATTCTAGAATCTACAGGAGTACAATAGTTACTTAATAACTTAGCTCTAGTCAATACAAATAATTATAAAAAAAACTTCAGGGAATTGAGTTAAGATATCAGATGTTGGCAATGACTATTCCAATTCAGGAATTTAATGAGATGAATACCCAAAAAACTCAACACTACTACCATCACTTTTTAAAGATTGAACTGGAGATTTTAATTTTTTTTTGGCAACTGTGAATACGAATAACCTGTGTTGAAAAATAAATCTTCCCACTTAAAAAACTGAATACTTAATTTAATGCTCTTGAATATTTATTTTCTAAAACTATACTATCAGATGCAGAGACAATTAATGGCAAATCATCAGCATAGGCTGTGTAACTACTGGCTTTCATTATAGACTCAGTGATATTCACATAGAGAAAAAACAAAATAGGACCTAAAATGGAGCCTTGTGGTATACCCATTGTTATGTTGCTAAGTTCAGAGTTAAATTTGAAGGTCCTCTTATTTTTCGTCCTTTGCAATGACACAAATTGATCTCGGTTTTGGAGAAATGAATGTATCCAACTGATTCAAACACCTCTTTTACCATGATAATCCAATTTTGAAGTCAATTTTTCATGATTGAAACAGTCAAATGTACGGTTCGTCACACACGAGAACAGCGGAACAATCACCTACATCAATATGTGTGATTATTTGATTTAGTAATGAAAACATTGCTGTATTACCAGAATTTTTTTAACAAAATCTTGGGATCCACAGTCAATTACTCTTCAGAAATTTTCCTGTTTCTTACAAGTCCTGAGCATGGCTTCAGTTACATCTGTGAAACCATATCGATTAAAAATTATGTATAACGAAGTCTTATGTGCATTTGTGCATGTTTCAAGTAGATGACAGGCACTTTATCAGGACTAGATGGCTTGTTTTTATTGAGCTGTTTCAAAATTCGCCTGACCTATTGTTATGCATCCAACATAAGCGATGATGTTATAGAGGTTCTAGTTTTTACATTCTTGACAAAAACTCAGGATATTCTGGTTTTATCAAAAACTTTCATCCCTAGTAAATATATATTGATAGTGAGTTCGAAACAAAATCCTACCCAGTAGATTAAAATCTTTTATTCAACTATTTACAATTGTTTTCATTTTACGTTTTTTCGACTCTTTCGTTCTCGTTTTTAGTTTCCTTTTTTTCGCGTCAACTTCTTCCTTCTTTGGGCAATCCACCCTTTTATGACCAGTCTCTTCACAGTTGAAACATTTCTGAGCAGAAAAAATAATTGGTTAAGGTAATCAAGGTTAAGGTAAGGTAATCAAGTATCATCAAATTTTTTGTTAAATTGTTGTGGATTGTAGCTACTGTTTTTGTTATGTTAGGGTAGATACTACTCTACCACTATCCCATGAAAAATAAATGGAAAAAAATGTACAGGTATAAAAATACAAAATTAAAAATTTCAAGATGATGTACGAGGTCCGTTGAAAAAATAAGGTGAATTTAGATTTTTCTCAAAAAATATTTATTTATTCATCAATTTCTATTTTGTCGCCTTCAAAGTTGTCCACCTCATATATAATACACTTATGCCAGCGTTTTATCCAATTCTCAAAGCAGTTCTGATATGGTATGTCCTTCAGCTCTCTCAGCGATTTGATTTTTATCTCCTCAATTGTCGCAAAACGCCGTCCTTTCATAGGTCTCTTCAATCTTGGGAATAGAAAAAAGTCGCTTGGAGCCAAATCTGGTGAATACGGTGGCTGAGGCATGATTACGGTGTTGTTTTTGGCCATAAAATTAAGAACAAGCAATGATAAGCAATAACTTCAAGATAATACTCCCTATTGACCGTACGACCATGTGGCAAGAACTCCTGATACACTACGCCACGGTAATCTTTGACACATTTCTTTCCATAGCAGAAAATCGCTGAACATGCAAAACACCTTCAACTTTAATGCCTCTCGCCAACAAACTAAACATGCTAAACAGCTGAAACTGTAAACATATGTTCGTGATGAGCGTACCAACATAAAAAAATAAAAATCTAATCGAATGTACGTAACCTTATTTTTTGAACAGACCTCGTTTCTGTGAAACAATCAGGTACTTCATCAAGATATTGAAGCATAAAAAAATCTGGGAAAGAAAGTTTTTGGCTTTCTACTACTCCATCTTGATACAAAAAAAGGATGAGGGAATCTTCCAAAGAAAGGAAGGAAGTTATCAATTTGAAAATAAGTAACTCTATACATGGATGTGTAGATCATACAAAGAGGTAATTTTCAGACACAAACT
>WOGO01006656.1:0-11635 GCA_015342085.1 Leptinotarsa defecta | reverse complement strand
GTTACCCAAAATTCCTATCCACACATTTAGTTTTAGGAGATATTGGATGTGGATAGGTCGTAGCATATTGGGATTCAAAATAGTCCTGTATCAATAAAATAAGTAAAAAGGAATTTTTGTACAACTGTCATCAAAGGTGACATTTTCAATGGTTGTCACATTAAAAGATGATGAAAAGAGAAATGAAAATTTCTATGTTTTTTGTCACTTTTATTTGTAACTAACGTTACTGCATTTGTAACTAACGTTACTGCAGTTTCGTCCTATATGGACATTCTCAAACTTAAAAATAAATAATGAAAATGAGTTTATTGTTTAAGTTTGAAAATGTTCTTATAGGACGAAACTGCAGTAACGTTAGTTACAAATAAAAGTGGTAAAAAACATAGAAATTTTCATTTCTCTTCTCATCATGATCTCCTATCACGTAGTGATGGCTACATCCATCAATTTATTAAAAGATGATGTTCACAAAGTAGCGTGTTGAAAATATTTTTAATACTAGGGTTAAAAGTATTTTTAACAAGATATTTTTCGATCAAATACCAATAAACAAAACATAATTATTCGATATTTAAGGAAGTTTTATTATGAACAATAGATAAAGATACAATTAAATTATGTTACAAATGTATCACCTATACAGTGTGTAAAAGCCAAATGGAAAAAATTCATTATTTCGGTCACGGTACATATTTTAACAAAATCCCTAAACACGTCAAATTCAACTTATAAATTGGACATACTTTAACGAAAAAATGCTACCCCTACTTCAACCTCCGTCGAATGACAGGTACAACTCCCAATTTTTTTAATGGGAAGTATAGATTTGTGATATATCTTTTGGAAAGTCTCTTCATTTTCTATTCAAAAATATTATCGCTTTCAAGTTTATTGAAACAATTAAGATGAAACAAATTATAATCATACGGTTACCGAAATTCGATAAAATACACTCAAAACTTATTGCAATATACTCAAAACTTATTTCAAGTTGAGGTATAGATAAAAAGAAAGTAAGCAAAAACTATAACAAGGTTCTTGTTAGACGGTACCCTTAAAAAAACCGTAAATAATTTCCGTGGCAAAGTTAGCTTGAAACGCCTTGTCAACTTGTTTTTTATGTTACAAGAGTAGTTTAATTTAGGTTTAAAATTCATTAACTTCAAGTCTGACAAATGGTTAAAAACCCGAACACTACAAGAAGTAGGTCACCTATTTCATGAGAAATTTTCTAATTTACCGCACATATCTCAAGGAACAATAAGCAAAATAGAAAAGCAGTTTCGCCAGCTAGGTCATGTAGAGCAGATAAAAAAAGTAGCTGCCAATGCAATGAGGGATAAACTCAATATAGATGTGATACTTGAGTTTGAGGAAAACCGACATACATCGAGTAGACAGGCATCTACTACTATCAAAGTTAGCCATACATCGATAGTAAACATATTAAAAGGAAATAAAATGCATCCTATAAAATGACATCTACTTAGAAGCCCATGGAAAAGGATTTTGATAGAAGAAGTTATTTTTGTGAACAAATGATGGACATGTTGGATAACAATATAATGCAATTAGAAGACGTTGATAATGATGAATGTACTGAACGGTCATTTTAATTGGCAAAATTGCCGCTACTGGTCAACGGAAAATCCTCACTGTATGAGAGAACACACGCAATATCCCCAATATACTACTCCAGAATAATTTCATTCCGGGTTTAACAAATTTATATCCTGATCCAGGAAACCCTCAAGTTCTAGTGCATACGATACGATTTCAGCAGGATGGAGCACCACCACATTACTAAGTCAATGTCCGGCAATACATCGATACAACATTTCACAATCGGTGAATACGGAGGCGAGGATCGATTGAATGGTCAGCGCAATCACCCGATCTTTCATCATTTGATTTTTTTTTTCATTGGGATATGTAAAAAACAATATGTACCTAACTGAACCTTCAGATTTAAATGACTTAAAAGAACGAGTAACGCTTGCGGTTAGATCGATCACGCCTGATATGTTAAATAATGTTAGAAGACAGTATTATTTGAGATTAGGATGTTGCCAAGACGTTCGTGGTGAACTACTTCGTTAACATCCATAGTTTTTTTCGTATTCTACATTTCATTACGTTCTGCATTACATTTCACTTTTTGAGTGTATTTTATCGAATTTCGGTACCCACATGATATAAATTCATTTTATCTCAATTGAATAGAGAATGATGAGACCTTTTGAAAGATATATCATGAACCCATACTTTCCATTTGAAAAATTGAGGGTTGTACCTGTCATTCCAAAGGGGTTGAAGGTAGGGGTGGAATTATTATTATTCATTATTATTATTTATTATTCATTATTATTCATGAACAATAACAAGAAAAGTACAATTAGAATAACTGCTGACATTGATATCTTGTGATGTTAAAGAGCTTTGTGAAATATTTGAACTACCTGATTTGACAATTTCATGGGCATTGAAATTCAATTCTCGAAGTGAAAAAGACGATGCTGTAACGCTGGAGCTAGCTGTTGGGTTAATTTTTTCAGCAAGGGTCTTTTCATAAGCAATAGATTGATCGATGTAAACCTCAGCTACTGTTGTAGACTTCCATTCCTCATACTTCTGAAACAGTGACCTGCATATTCCTTTGGTTCCGGGAGGTTCAGAAACTCAGCAATGGTAGAGGGCATTCTCCCAAATGTGTTTATACCAACGGGGTTCGCACTGCATTTACAATTTGAGTATTTCAGAAAAAAAACGTTGATGATTGATAACAGAAGGGCGTAATGCGATGTATTCATCAAAATAGTCAATGTTTATTTGTGTATTTGGAATTTGAGCAATCAATGATTCATCCATTGATTTAATAAGTAATTATTACAGTTTATGATTTTCACTATAAATTTTATAGTAAAAATCATACAATAAACTGTAATAATTAGTTTTTAATATGGATTTTCATCAAGTATTCGCCAGTTCTATTCAATCATTAATTTAATGTCTTCTATCAATAAATGGCACAGCTCTTCACGCCAGCAGGCTCCATATTTTTCGAAAATAGTTGCAAATTTAATCATCAAATATTTTTCAACTGGTGCCTTATTCATAAACCTCTGGACTTGTTCAAAATAAGAGTTTTTGATTTTTTGGTCCTATAACTTTCATTTTTCCACTTTAAGAATGCTACTACCTTGAAATATTTTCTTGCATTAACACCATTTTCAACAAGCGCACTCGACTTTATCATTGAAAACTTGGTCCACAAAGTTGACGAGTTCCATATTTTTGATTTTTCTTCTAGATAGGCTAAGAAGAAGGTTTCGCTGAAATTTCCTTCGACGTTTTTAAGTCTACAGCAGCTGAGAAAATTAGAATATGCGATGTCGTACTGCTGAGCCGATTTTTTAGTAACAATTCAATTGAAACCTATTTTGTAGCCTCTTCAATATCGCCAGAACACACAATTCCTCACTAATGTTCTTCATTATGCAAGACATTAAACACCAGCAAGAACTTTAAATGTGACATTAAATAAAACGCGTGAGCTGTAAACAATGTTTGTTGGTAACTAGGTGATTGAGCGTCACCTGACACGTCCACTTCACAGCAAATGCGACAACATGAAAATCTGACAGGAGATGTCAAAATGTGTTTTTATAGAAATTTTAAATTTGTCTATTATATTATAAAAACAGGACAGTTGTACAAAAAACTTTGTAAGATATTTGTGTTAAAAGAGGGTTTTATTTTGTTCGTGAAATTGCTCAACTCGCTACTCTCTTTTCGCAACCTTTTTCACTCACAAAATTATATAAACTTTACTTTAAACATTCAAATCATAAACAGCTATTATGTTGAATGGTTTTATTGAAAAAAAGATAACAATGATTTAGACTAAAAAATAATTCGGAAACTCCTAGGTAGCAGTCACCTCATTACTCCCCTCAGCAATCTACGGTATTGGTCAGATAAAAAAAATAAAATCGTTGGGCATAACTTAACTTGAGTAAATATGTAAATACTACGCCCAACGATTTTATAATTTTTTTATCTGATCAATGGATTCAGAAAATCCCCAAATCTTATCCAGTCAACGGTATCCAAATATTAACAAAATGAATTATTCAATATTGAAAGATTTCCCAACAAAAGTGACGTTGTTTTCTTGAGAAAATGTACAGACACTACAGAAAAATCGATAAATTCTAAAACGTTTTAAGAGAGGTATCGGGGCGAAAAAAGCGTTACCTCGGATTTTAAACGTTAAAGATAGTATTTATTTGGAAAAACCATGCCAGTTGTTCGAGGTGTAATGGGTTGAACTTCGAATCGATGGGCAATTGTATTTTGCCCAGTACTCATGACATATACCACTGAGGATGGAATCATGCGGGTTGAGTCAGCAGAACATTTCCCGCGAAAGTATCTATGGGAAATAATCAAATTCTCAACCGTTCTTCGATTTTAGGTTATCAAAATTGCGTGTCATTGATGATTGCGCCTCAAATTAGGCGGATGGATCTTCTCTGGATATACGTAATCTACCAACCTCTGGGAATGCTTAGGGCGGATCTTCATTTATATATACAATATTTCGTTACTATTAAAAAAATGTTATACGTGTGCTGTATTTTTCTTCATCAAGAATAAAAGAATAATAATAATAATGAAGATTATTATTTTTTCCTTGAAGATTACACTGGTCAGAAGGTCCTTAAATCGCCAGAATGAAGCACCTTGAGGAGAAAAATGGGATTTTGAGCTGGAACTCCTCCTACTGACTTCTGACATATGAACTTGCTTACACAGCAATTCTAGCTTTCACAACAATGCTATGTTGTGAAAGCTATGTTGCTTGTTAGGCTGAGCTCGGCTCAGCTAGACTTTTCATATTATAGGCTTCAATGAGCTATAAATGACTTGCTCAGAGTCAAGGCAAAGTGATAACAATGATTACTACTGGAATACGGCTTGATGCGCACTCTAGTCATTAAGGTTTAGCTAAAAAAAACTGCTGATTCAAAAAGAACTAAATTTATCTGAGGATCAGTTAGTGAAGGGTATTACCACTAGTTATAATTCCACTTTTAATATGCTTGAACGTTTGTTAGAACAAAAGCGGACCATTTCATAGTATGTCGCTGATCACGATACACTAATCAACTCGATAGCTCAATAATGAAGTTCAATGAAGCAATATTTCAATTAATCAAATTCCTTCGAATAAATATTCAAATAACAAATTCTGGTCTATCTTGCGTATCGGAAGTAATATCAAACGTTACTGCTTTGAAAAAACTTAAAAATGTGATTGAGCAAACTACTGATTTATCACATAGGCGGGCCTCTTTGGAAGCTGAATTGAAAATTCGTTTCAACTTCACAAGTCAAAACTCAAACTATTTGATTGCAACTTTCCTTGACCCGAGATTCAAAACAAATTACTTAAAGGTGCTTGATGCTGAAGTGAAGATAAAATCACACTTTTTTCGGGAGGTCATTGATGAAAATTAAAAAGAGCAATGGGCCTAGGTTGGACCCTTGAGGTACTCCAGACCCTGCCGAAAATATTTCAGATTTTTCTTCTCTATATAATCATATTAGGTATTCTAGTTTTAGACGCCATATAGCCATATAGTCTGCTGCCACGGACTTTTATGGAAAATGTGAGTGGTCTGTAATTAATTCAAATATTTGTCCGAAGAGGTAGGATCTGAAATGTTTGACTGCCCAAACTATGGCCAAATATTCTCGTTCGATTGTAAAATACTGAGATTCCGCTGAACAGAGGGTTTGCGGTTTTTTGTACTGGATAATATTTGCATTTTTTTTCAATTTCTGTTGTTGAAAATATGAGAGTTGTAACTCTCGTTTCACTCTTTGGATAGTTTCGAGCTAGATTTCCGGCTCCAACTATCTGTCCTACGGTAGGTTCTAATCCTGCCAAAAGGGTATTTAGAGTCATGGTTCGGATTAAGCTTTGTTGCGCTTGCTTCTCCTCTGAAGTAAGCGGTTGCTTTCGAATTTTTGCGTGTCTTTTTGCATCGTGGGTTTGAAATTTGAAGTCTGTTTATAAAAGTTAAAGGGTACTCATTGGGCATTTGATTGATTATTTGGAGGTCTTGTATCAAAGAGGATAAATCCCGTGTGTCACCAAAATATTGGATTAACAGTAATTTGATTTCGTTCTTGTTTTAGGGGTTTCGAGAACTGATGAGTTTTGCTGCTGCTCGTTTTAATTTGTTTTTGATATGTAATGTTACTGATTTTTTTGGATCTTGAACAGTTTTGCGGTGAGCAGCATTACAAGCATGTGAAAATGTGTTTATGAAAATTCGATCTTCATCGTACTCAGGTATGACTGAAAAAAATGTATTAACTTTATAGGGCTCAATTTCAGGTGCAGGGTTTGCGTTAGCCATGATGTTTGACAAAAAAACTGGTATTTGAATTGTCAATAAATATTCAGTTTTTGAAAATATGAAAAAGTCTTGATGTTTTTTTCACACACCAAAGGTTTTCATAGAGGATGAAACCCTATTCTACATGCATTGCTCCGGCGGTGTTAGCGTGCGCGTGTTCTTCCACCGTTGAAGAGACCGTCCTTCTGTGGTCCTATGGTCTGATGTTGGTTCACCACTATCGGATAGGCTGCTCCTTGTTCCATCTAGTGTTGAATGATTCTACTGTGGACTGCGCCAATTTATTATATCTCACTTTGGACATATAAGTTTTTAAAAAATAATTATTATCTAAAAAGGGGAAACAGAACTCGAGTTCCCTGAATACATCTTTATAAATACAATCTGACATGCATTCAATTACAAAGTATATGAACATATGTGAAGAAAAAGAAAATAACAAATGAATAATATGTGCCTAATAACAATTGATGAATTTAATAAAGTTATTCAGAAATGTAGTTCATGAAACATATATCATGATTTATTGAAATTCATTATACCATGGAAAAATTTTCGTGAAGTCCTTATTATGCATCCTTTAATTTTATTTCTATATGAAATAAGAAATGTTGATTTTTTTATATAATGAGGCAGCTTATAAAATATATCAAGGAATTATATATATGTGAATTTTTTGAAATATCATTATCTTCGCTCCATTTTCTTTAAATATATTAATTTGTTTCTTGTATCATATTCATGATTATTATTTTCTACGAGTATTCTCGAAATACTTGTTTATGAAGTCTAATTGAAAATTGTGAGCTCAAACTTAAAATGAAATTCCGAGATTCTAGTTGAAATTTTGAGCTTAATGTTTAAATTCTGAAATAAGAGTCAACATTTCGGGTTTTTCAGAAATTAAATATTAAAATATGTGGCTTTTTTGCGTTTCCATAGTTTTGAGGAATTTTTTTGTTCAAGAGATGTCCAGCACGGTAGAGGAATTCAATATCTAAAATTTAGGCAACTATGGATGTTACACATTTTTACTAAGACAATCTTATTCTGTTGGATAACAAATAAAATAATCTCATACTGAGAAAAACGTATTCAATTCCGTAAGTCGTATTTTTTCAGCTTTGCGCTGAAAACATCGGCTTTAGCAGATGCGCGTTTGTTATGAATGAGAAATCAGGTAAATTTATTCACATATATTTGTACATATATTAAATACCAAATAATACACAAGTAGATACAACTTTAGAACATCGATACATTTCAATTTGCGTTTTTGAGGTCTATTGAACAGTGTATCTGATTTTTAGGTTTCATATTAATCCATTTTGTGGCTTCTCGCTGGAATAGGGATAGTGAATTGAGATTCTTAATTTCAGATTCTTAATTTCAGTTCGAATTTTATTGAATAGTTCAGGAGCAAGAAAAACATTTCATCTCTGTCCAATGGTTTTGGTTATCTTAAGTACTTCCAAAGCTTATTTCTTATATCGGATATTGTATATATGACGTACATGTTTGCTTGATGAAATATATTTTATTTGGTATACTACGAGAGTGAGTAAAAAATTTTGGCGTATATCAAGAAACTGCGATTCCCTATAAAGATCATTAATAGAATAGTCACGTTTTTTACCGACTATGATTCTTATGAGCCATTTCTGTAGTGTTTCAATATTTTCCAGATAGTTGTTAGTTACTCCACCCCATGCAATAATTCCATAATTGATGGGACTTTGAACAAGTGTATAATACATGATACTCAAAACAAAACAGAGTTTTGTCATTATGTTACAGATGTGAGCATCCAACCTCAAATGACTATCTACTGTGATGCCGAGATATTTAACAGTTATGTTTTCCATCAGAATCATAAAATAGTTTTCAATTCTATCTTCAATTCGGTCGAATTCGTGTAAGTTTGGTTCATAACTGGTCAGTGGTAGGTATACTATTTTTCCAACATTGACTGTCGGAAGTTTACTACTGAAGAACTTGAATTAAACAGGTAGTGCATTTTTCAATTTTCTCTTTCATAGTATTCCAGTCTCGATCTTTGTAAAAAACAACCGTGTCATCAGCAAAGCCAATTTTATCTCTGGAAATGGGTCGGTTGAACATTTCATTGATATAGAGTATAAAAAGAATAGGTCCTAAAACAGTGCCCTGTGGAACTTCATATCGTATAGTTTTATTGTTACTCCGGGTGTTATGTTGCCTGTACGGTCTCAAAATCTTACTATCGAAATTATTATTTTTTCAAGTGAATTCTGAATCTTTAATTTTTAGTATTTAGCCTAGAGTTGCCAGCTCTAAAATTTCTACAAAAAACAGATTGTTTTATGGCATTATTTTTATTTCAGGTATAGCTTACTGACCTTGTTTAAGTTATTTAGTTTTTATTATTCTCAAGGGTCTCCCAATCATTGTTTTCTAGTTGGTCTTCTAAAGTATGGATCTTTTCTAATCCACTTATCCTCATAAAATTCAATGTTCCCGAATACCTTCACCAAAGCTTTTCCATTCACTTTCAAAGTCAACTCAATTGCATGCCCGCCGTCAAGGATAATGATCTTATGATTGAAATGTGCTTCTTTCCTGATGTAGACAAAGATACCATCTATCTTATTCAAGTCACCCAAAAGAAGTAACTTTATACATAGATCTGTAGTAGATCCTGCAAAGAAGTAACTTTCAGACACAACAGCTACTTTCATATAAATATTGAATTACACGAAAGAAAAATTCTTTCGAAACAAATACTCTTATATGAACACTGAATTATACAGAAAACTTTTGTATAACACTTGTATTACAAACATTCGGTATGGAACTGAATCAGATATCATTCACAGGATTTCTACACAATATACTTAATGAAGGTAAAAATTTCTCTCACATGGAACACTGTCATGTTAACTATTAGACATAGGTGTTTTGCCGTAAGACATCAAATGATAGATAAAGGTAAATATGTCTAATACCGCACGGATCTTAGACTATCCAATAATCCACAAGAAAATGTGACTGTCTAAAGTGAATGATTCGCACTGTCTAGAAACCTGGTGTGGCAACGTAAAGGCTTTGAAACTTTTTCGTTAACTTCCAACTTATAATACTCCCGCGATTCGCGGTTGGAAAAAGGGGTTCCCGAATTAAAATTTTGATTAAAATAGTTGAGCAGTAAACGCCAGTCGAAATGGATCGTGTACGCAAGATTGTTAGAAACACTGAATGTAGTTTGGCAATGATTAATCTTGATGTATCGCAAATAAATAACTGAACAATGACTGATAATGATTTAATATCAAAGAAAATGGAGCTAGCGTATTTTCTACCGAATGATCATCGTCTCCATAACGAAATATAAAAAATATAATTGGATGCGGCTTTGCCTTGTTGAAGATAATTTATCGTTGGCTGACACTAATTGTTGGTTTCGTCTAAGTAAACAGATACCGAAGGACTGGTTTATCATGGATTATTACTCTTATTACTACGGGTTTGCGGCTCTCCCACAAAAGGAAAAAAAATCGAACTTGCTCGTAATTTTCAAACAGTTAATTATGTTGAACATACACTCAATCCATAGTACTGATGTCGATCACAAACATACTACTACACAAAATAATATTTTATGAGTATCCCAATATGTTATAGTCGTAAGTGATTCTGTATATAATAAAAGGAGTTCAGTGTGAAAGAAATTAACATGTTAACGAGGAAATACAGGAATAGCTTCATTTGTGCCGTCTGTCGAATTTCAAAAGCAAATATTAGAGTTTGATTCATATGGATTCTTACAGTTCACTACTGAAAGTTCTCACAATGGCTCCTCCGGAAAACATTCTGGATTCGTACTTGATCGACGAAAAGAATTGTGGTGTATCTGGAGAAATACAAAATCATTAACGACAGTAAACTGGATTCAGAAAATTGAGTTTAACTCCAGATGTTATTCTTTCCAGATGTTATTGCATCAGATGAAGAATCAACAAAATGCGTTTGCTGTTTTTTTTTGCAATAGAAAAGATTCAATACGAAGATAATACTAGACTCATTACAAAAAATGCTAAAACACTTCATTGTGAGATTTTCACTGAACAGTTTAACCAAAACGTAACATGTGTTTCGCTATACAAGAGATTAGTATAGACACGCCCGAAGAAGCTATTGTATAGGGAAACACGTGTTTCTTGGATACGTTATGGATTTTTATTTCATTTCATCGAGTATCGGCTGACTCCATCACATATCTATCACGAAGGGATTTCCTACTTTGAGACAACGATTTGTTATACCAGAGATATAGAAAAGAGCAAGTTTCACAAGGTACATACTTGGGCACGACCTATTCAGTACATACCCAAGTATGATAATAATTACGAATTTTCACAATATAGAATTTCATCTAATACGCATTTCACGATAACAGTAGCTTTCCTTATTTATGGAATTGTAGGAGATATAAGTCAAAACACCGCTACACAACATAATATATGAATGAATATTGATTTAATCGAGTACCTTTCACAAATAAACTCAGTGACTCAATCAAATAAACCACATCATCAAAATCTTGGCGAAGATGTTTCTATTTTTTTTTCACTACAAATAATTGCAGTGTTTGATGATCAGTAGAGAGCAGATTTTACCAATTCTGATATACTGCTCTAAATGTGAGGGCAAACTTAATCTTTTTGACTTAGAAAGAGATTTGTCTCACTAGTGAACCTACATGGACAATGAGTATGTCAAAGTTTGTGTAATAATTATAATCATTGCGATCACAATTTCGGATTCATCAAATCCATCAACATTGATTCAATATCAAGCTTTTTTTAATACACAGACCCGTTACTTGGTGGAAGTCAATAATGATATTCAGAATAATAATTATAAATTTTGACAATATCAAATCCATTTCCAATACGCATTTCACTACAGTATAACTTCCTCAGTTGGACCACCAACTACTGTTGTAGTGAAATACGTATCAAAAATGGAATCTATAATGTGAAAATTTGTAAATTAGATTAGATTACATTATTATGAGGCTTCTGTGCTGAACAGCCACTATACTGCGACCTTTGCAGGTCTATTGTGTGTGCCCTCATGTATGCTAGAGTTCCTTGTCTAGGCTCGTCCTTGTAACTAGACTCCATAGGCCAGACCTCAAGTTCCCCATATATTGAGAGGGC
>WOGO01006655.1:0-11635 GCA_015342085.1 Leptinotarsa defecta | reverse complement strand
ATATCGATTATGACATAGATATAGATTATGAAATGAAATATATCAATGATACATCCTGTTTTATTCAAAATCCACCAGAAAGTATTGAAGGGGTACAAACCATATTGCCTAACATTGGAAATGATAAGATCAAGCTATTCGCATAATCTGCGAGATTATAATATAACAGTCTTCCTAGGCTCAGCATTCTTCCCCGTATCAGGTAGAGTGGAAGTGGTAATTGGAGGGGTTGAGGGAGAGTGGCTCAGGTATCAAAAGAGAGAACTGCTTCTTCTAACCATTGAATATCTACCACATTCAGTTGGATCTCTGATTGTCTTCATCTTGTTCGAATCAAAACTGTAAGTATAGTAGTAATGTTTATTATTATGCGTCGTTCTATTTATTTTGTGAATTTCTACTGTAGAATATGTTTTCTTTTCTTGGTGTCGGTAAATCCGTGGATGGTAAGGTTAACATCCTGCAAGACGTGATGGTGCAGCGATCAGAGCTACCAGAGGATATCGTGGACTTCCTAATGGAATTCCAAGTGGGAGCGTTACTCAGCCCCTTCCTGAAGAAGCTGTGTTGGTGACGGCTCCAAGACCTGGATGTAGCTGGAAGGAGGATTTTCCTTCAACTACCCCTTCTTGTGAATCGAAGAGCACTAGCAAAGGTGCGAAGAAGAGATCAGCAAGAGGGTGGCAGCGAACGGTACTGATGATGAGTTTGATGTTCCCGAACCGGCCAAGAAAAGGAGGCCCGCCGCCAAGTTGAAGCAGGTGGAGCTTTCGGTGAAACCAAAGCAGTCAGAACTACACAGATATATGAAAATGTGGAATGAGACTGGTACTTATCGACGGCCGCCGATGACCTTGACCCTCTGGAGGGCCCCTTCTACGTCGAACACCACCATTTCGAAGGCCAAGGCGGCCAAGATGAAAAACCAGCCACCGACGGCGCTGCAGATGTGAAGTGTTGCCTGAAACATTGAGCCAGTCACCACGGTGTCTTTGGAGACCACAGTCGAGCCATATGACCAGGCACTAGCCGGTTTTAAAGCACCTCCGCCACCGATACCTATGCCAAATGTTGAGGAGGAACTTCAGAGGAACTTCAACTCAGTCGAGAACTTGCTCGAGCTTAGCAGAATATGCCGAGAGAGAAAGGCAAAGCTGCTAACGATCCGAGGCAGTAACAAAAAATTGACGGAAATTGCCGCACGTAAGCGACGATTTGAGTTTCGACAGGAAATCAGCATCGAGGAAGGGAGTCGGGACACCGTCGGATTCGAAGGGGAGCTCCGTGTTGAGGGTGATTCAACGACTCGATACCGCTTGGAGGTCGATGACATGAGCGACCGTGTGAAGGCTCTCCAAGAGCGGATCAAGAAGGGAATTGACTACGTGGCGACATATTTCCATCAAATTCCATTACGGAAAAAATATCAATTGGGACACATCTTTTGAACATTTCATTCCACTTCATCCCCACTCCTTCCCACTCCCTGTCAAAAGTATAAAAGTAGGGAGTATCCGATGAAACACTCAGTTGTTCAGGTATCTTCAACATGGCAGTAACTTACCAGTAAGCAGATTCCACCACCGAGACCTATGCATCTTTGGAGTCCAGAAGGTCACCTGACAACTGGATCGTCGGAGAAGATGAGGTACATTCCACCACAGAGCCTCATCACTACGAGCAACCTGGATGATGGCTTGATACGAGACTGCAGGTGCTGCACGTTACCGGCACCGATGAGGCGAATCTCTCCGACTACGAGTTCCCAGATCTCAACGCGGATACTGATTCAGATGCTGATCTGTATGATGGCCGGTGGGATGATGACGAGGTGATGTGAAACCTATTTTCTGGAGAGACGGATGACGATGATTCCGGCTATGAAGATTTTTCTGACTCACCAATCCTCATCGAGGATAGTCCACCACCATTTCCTATCGTCATAGACTAATTATATCCTTAATCCTTTCCTAGGAGTATACATACTGTTGGTTGGTATACACAAGACACTGCGTGGTTGGGACAGACAATTACGCAGACGACGGCCATCCTATCCTCATCGAATAATCGCTCATTCCTTCGAAGTGTAAATACTAAAACCTGTTCAAGATTGTTGTAAACAGTTTGCCATTATTGAAAATATATACTCTGGTTGCTGTGTGGTTGTGGCGGTATTTATATCTCCAATCTAGTCATGTTCTAGTCATATCTATCATGTAAAATTAATTATATTTATAGTGGAGAACTAAGTTCGAACTGTATCTGTATTTGAAAACTAAATAAAGTAATAACATTTAGTGATTTGAATTTTTTCTAATTTAATAAAATAAATTCTGGTAAAAAAATTTGTTTCTGTTTTTTTTTTCTAACTGTTATGCTAACATAACTATAAATTATTCTGCCTCAAATAAAATGAAAGTTGATTTGATAAAAAAAATGGAAAAATACGAAAAGAAAAACAAATGTACCCACTCAGCCATCCCATTTTTTTACTATTATTTTGAAAGGCATAACTGTCTAACTTTCACGCCATCATAGGCCAGGTAATATTATTTCAAATTCTATATAAATTACAATTGAATTATGCAAATATGAAAAACATATTTTTTTCTGTGACGGAAAAAAAGTTTGACATTTTATCTATGATGACAGGTAAAATATGTCACTTTTAATGAAATTACTTTTTTCCTCGTGAAAAAAGTACTCACTTTTTTGATAACTATTTTTGATCACCGGGATTCCAACTCATCTCATCCACATTTCAAATTCTGTATTAATTACAATTGATTTATGCAAATATGAAAAAAAATTTGGTTATCAGGATTGGAACTCGGGTACAATGGGGAATGTTCCCCAATTTGGGTTATTACAGCAAATGAAAGTTTGAACAAAATAAAGTTGAGTTTAATTCATGAGTTTTTCAAATTCACTTCGAAAAGTATTTAAACTGATGTTTCAAATGTTGGGTTTTAATTTTCAAAGGGATTTGTTTCTAATTCACATATTAGCAACAGCGCCTATATCAAGTTGAAATAATTCATACGTATTTAGATATTCTACTTTAAAAATGGAAAATTGTCTTTATGAATCAACAATTAAGGCAAAATATAAATTATAGTTCAATACCACCTCCACAAGCCACATAAACAACAGCTGTTTTGTTATTTATTTATATAGAGGAAGATAGGTTAAGTGCACAAAATGTCATATGACACAGAAAGTCTCGGAACTCGGAACATAAGTAAACAGAACTGCACGCCAAATGGTGAAATAGAAACGAATCCCTTTAAATGTTGAATGCATCATTTCATTCCTCTTTTTTTAAGTATTTGAATAATTTTTTAAAGAAAAAGGTTAAAATGATAAGTTTAAAATGCGTTGTTTTAGAGCTCTTTTATGGAGCAGAGAAGTCAAAGAAGTGTATGGGCAAGTGTTTTCTGGTGTATTTCAAAGGTGACTGTAGCAGAACATAAAGCGTGCTACATTTTTGAAAAAGTAATTTTAGACTCTATTGAAATATGCAGGAATATACATGGTGTCTCATTAAAAAAATAGTTTTCCATCGATCACATTCGAGAAAAATGTTTTACACCAATAAATTCTACGTGGAGAAGTGCTTTGGAAATGTTTTCATAGAAACAAGAAACTTTTGACAGGAAAAAGTTACAGAAACTTTTCGAAAATGCACATTTTCAAGAAACATGCTGTAACTCAGAAAAGATGATAGATATCAATATGCGATTTTCACCATTAGGTTTGTCATGAAATTTGACCCTCAGACACAGCCACCAATTTCCATTTATCTAGTTTGAAAACAGAAGTTTCTTTTTGGAAGTGTTCAATTTGCTCCACTCTGTACATAATAACTTATCGGGGTGAACTAGAAGTTTGCTCTTTCTACACCTGTTTAAAGTTCTCCATTACAACTTTTTTGCAGAAGGTGTCAAATGATTGTATGCACCAGAAATATAGATTTTGTTCCTAAATAATTCTACAAATTGGGCGTTGAAATTTCAGGGTCAAGAATGACTCAATTATTTTATCTTCACGAATTCGCGTTCTAATATTGATTGAATTTAGTCTTGAAATAATAAAATAAATCTTTCTTCAGTATACATGCTAAATTTAAGATCTCAAAACTGCTTTCCAGTTTTTTTTCCAAATAATAATGAACTTGACATCGGACAAAAAGTTCATTATCAGTTCGAAGATAAAGATAATCCAGAAGTTGTTTACCAAGTGAAAGTCCCAGTAAATACGTGTTGCCACGTCGCCATTGATCTTCCTGTTATCCACAGAAACTATTTCAATTATGCCGAACAAGATAAAATTAGATGTTTGCATCCCATTCCACTCGAAGAAAAGTGACCTTCCATTGTTTACAAACGAATAATATAGAAAACGACAAGTTACCCGCCTAACAATCAGTTTGCATATTGCCATATACTAATGGCGAGTCATAACATCCAATAGATAATTTGTTTGTTTAAATTTTATCCGAAATATTGAAGTGCGGAGGACTGAATCACACATCAATTGGTGTTACGATTAAAACAATAATAACTATTTTTTTTCAACGTTAATATTATGTTTATTTCTAGAGCTGGAATTGAAATGAACAATCAATTTAACTAAGTAATTTGAAAACGTTAGTAAAAACGAGGCCAAACCTTAAATGGGGATTTTGTATATATCAATCCCTAGTAAAATACCCACAGTACTTGAAGAAAGATAAAATATTTCACATAATTCATTTATCTCATGGCAAAGAGAAAACTATTTATATTATATCATTCGTTTTTGTTTATTTGTTGAAAAGATAAATCTAATTGTTATTTTTCCAAGAACAAAACACAAGCACTACAGAAAAATCCTTAAGTCGCTGTCAGAGCGGTGCCTGTACGAAAGTAGCGTTATACATTGGATTTGAATCGCTGGAGATTCTTTCAGGAAGTTCATTCCACATAAACACATTTCTTCAGACGAAAGAGTTATTAAACAAGTTTGAGGTGTACTGAGTTGAACCTCCAACCGATGAGCAGTCACAGTTTGTCGCGTATTTCTGATATGTACCGCTCTTGGTGGAATCAAATGTGCTAAGTCACTTGAACACCTCCTGTGAAAGTATGTATAGAAGAGACAAATCTCCAAACTTTCTTCGATGTTCCAGGCTATCAAGGTTGCACGTGATGTTGGTGTCTCCAATCAGGCCGATGGCTCTTTACTGGATAGAATCCAGCAACTTCAGGATATCTTTGGGGGCAAAGCTACATGAGAACAATATTCCAAAGAAGATCTGATCTGAGCTTTATGAAGCATCAAAAGTTGTTAAGGTGTGTATAGTTTTCTGGTTCGGAACAGTGTTCCAAGCTTGTTCCAGCGACATGATTGTGCCAAAATAAATTGGTGTCCAGTTTAAGCCACAACAAACTTATCGAAGCAGAAAGCGGAGTTGTCTGACCTGACATTATTATATCCGGTTCGGAGACATTTTTCTTTATGTAGAAAACTGATCCATGGGTTATTGTGACATTGAATTGAACTTGGTTAGTTTTACCCCAATTCTAAATCACTTCTAGATCCACATCAAGATATGCTCCTGCTGTCGGTGACGATGTGCCTCCGTAACCGATGTTCTGGAATCCAAATGGAATGACGAGACAAGTGTGCTAGCATCACCAACGCAATATATTGGATTCTTGTTTTTTCCCAATAAGTCGTTGATATACAATAAAAAAGAGGGTTGGAAACTATATGGATACCTGGGGAACACCAGCTTTGATGTCAAAAGTATTCGAGAGGCCGTTCAACAATTTTCTATATGTTTACATTGAAATTATCTATCATAGAAACGGAAATGGATTCGTTTCTGAAGAGAACGTTGAAATCATCACTTGAAAAATGAGGCCTTGCTTCAAGATGAATATGTAACTTTCTCTAAAAAGAAATGTATCTTTGAGGTAAAATCTAAGAATCACTGAACACAAAATTGCCGGTTGCTATTTTTTGCAACATTTCTTATAATACATAATTGGGAAATTTGATCAATACAACACTGGTGATCAAAGCGAAGATATAATATGACTCGATGTTTAGAAATAATTGACACACACACACACACACACACACACAAAAATCTTCAGGGTTCAAAATTACAAATGGAAATATTTTTCTAAAAATACCTTTCTGTCCATAAGTAGGCTGTTGAAAAACTTGACTTAATTTGTGGAGTATGAGCTGATAACAAAGATATTGTTAGCAAATGATTGAATTTATTCAACTCTAGAACACTTCGAGAATCATTTCGGCAACCAAGTTTGCATCATCAGGGAGACTAGCAGAAAGAACAGAATGAAATCTAAAGAAAACAGATCAGAAATATTTCAGATTTTCTTATAAAAATTCAACAATCGAATATAAATTGTTGGATATTGTTTTCTTACACGGAATTTAGACAGCTTTTTAAAGCCAATATCAAATAATCAATTTTGCACCGGATAGCACGTTTATTTTGAGAGGAAATACATGTAACAAAAAAGTTAAAAATAACCTGTGGAATATAAACAATCTATAACGCTAATAACTTGAAACATCGGTTTACCTCCTTTATCAAGGCGTAGATATAAAGCTATGAATCAGGGTTTATTTTCAATTTTAATACAAACGTTGAAATAAATTCAACCAAATTAATTGAAAGTAACTAACAGAAATTCCGAAAACAAATTTTTCTTAATTGATTAATTGTAATGGTAGAAACATCGAATGTTGACTATTTTAATACCCCATGAGATGCGACAAATGACGATGGTATATTGTTTTATTGATGAAATATTTGCTGCATATTTCTTTATGTAAAGGCTCAAAGGCGTTGATGATATAATAATATGGTGAAACTGAATGCTCCTGAAAAAGCTACCTACAATGGAAACTACATATATATATTATTACATCGCCGAGAATGTATGAAAAACAAAAAGTTGTGTTTTTAAACTGTAGTAACTCATAACACTGACATGATACGAGGTCCGGCTTCCGGCTAAATAACGAGACTGCGCGCCCAGAGGGCGCCCTAGAGGGGTGGGGAAAAACTAGTAGTGCGTTGGGTATCTGGAAATCTTCTCTATTCACCTAACAAAATACGTTTTCATGACTATTATAGTATTTGTGCAATAGCGGTTAGAAACGAACGTGTCCTCCTGCCGAAAACCATGTGTGGTGAAAAACAGGTGCAACGTATCAATCTCAAATTTCTCTTTAAATCGAAAAAAAAATCTGACTGAGTACTATAAATTGATGCAAGAGGCAGGGCCGTCGCCATGGGGGGGGCGGGGGAGCCTCCCCCCTGCTTTTTGGACTTGGGAAAAAGTTGGGAAAAGTTGGGAAACTTTGGGCCATGAAGTTAGAAAAAAATAATAGTAAAAAGTGAATAAAAACAAAAAAAAATAAAAATGACAGAAAAGAAAAGGAGAGGTAATAAGAAAGAAGAGAATTCTGAGTTGTTTGAAATCTTCAAAAAAGTTTAATTTCCCAATTAAGAAAACAGTCCTGAACAGTCCACAAATTTTGAAGTGACAATTTTTTAAAATTCCCAACTTTTCGTTATTTTTTCCGACTTGGAAAAGTTGGGAAATTTCAGGCCGTGATGATAAAAAAAAATAATAGTAGAAAAAAATAAGCACAATATTATTTAAGTGTTGTTTCCTTTCATTTGTATTGAATGTCCCTATACATGGTGGATATGGTGGAAGACCAAGGACCTTGGTCCAAAGTAGAATAATTCCCATTATTATTTTTATAATCACCAAAATTTATTTTTATTTGTGCATACCCTAAAGGGCATAAGCATTCAGCCAATCTTTGGATATCTAAGTAATAAAATTATTGTTTTAAAGTAGTAACTAATCCCTCGGCTTTCATTTCTTCGAAAGTTGGGAAATTTTGCTGCTGGGGTTGGGTAAATTTGGATTCCCTTCCCCCGGTTTTTCTTTTCGCTACGGCCCTGGCAAGAGGCCTATGGGAATATTTCTCTATTTTGTGCGCGTATTTTTGAGTGGTCTAAGCGCTTCAGTGAGGACCGAGAGAGCAAGGACGGCCAAATCAAAATTCAAGGCAATTTTGATAGTTTTTTTTTCGACATTAACGGTATCCTGATGACTGAATGGGTTCCAGAGGGTCAGACTTTCAACCAGACTCACTATTTGTCAGTTTTGGCAACACTGCGAAAACGAGTTCGTAAGAAACGACACGAGTTGTGAAAGAACTACTCGTGGATTTTGCACCAGGACAATACACCTGCCCACAACGCGCTATCTGTGAAGCGGTATTTGGCTGATAAACGCACTCCAGTGCTCGAACATGCGCTGTACTGGCCAGATTTGGCACCGTGCGACTTGTTTTGTTTCCGAAGATAAAATTTGCTTTGAAAGGAACCCGATTTGAGTCGATGAAAGCGGAAAAGCAAAAAACGGCAGCTCCCAGAGGCCCTCACCAAAGAAGACTTCCAGCACTGCTTCGATCAATGGAAAAAAAACGCATGGAAAGGTGTGTGGCGAGGGAAGGGGAGTATATTGAAGGGTGCATTCGAATAGAGAACACTCTGAGGAAAAAACATAATCAGTTTTCACAATTTTTAACTAGAATTCAAAATTCTCGAGAGTAGAAGAAAATTGTAGAACCAAAATATTTATCGATATCGTCACCATTTATATAATATACGTAAATACTTCTTAACTTTATTTAATGATGACATCAGATTTCCTTAAAGTAATTTCATCATGCTAATTTATACTATTACCTATCATTTATTGAGTCGATGAAAAAACATGTCACCCACGTGACCAATACCATTTATTGATAATTTATAATGATGTGTTCTTATTCAACAATACAAATACTGAGACTTTATCTCCGGTTTCGATTTATGACTTGGTAAGCTTTAAGAATGCAATTCCAAGTTGGATTGTGTTGATGTCGAAAATAAATAACATTTCATTACATTTCAATCAAGTTGCGACTAGACTGGTGAATTTGGAGAATACAACTTCGTATTTCCAAAAATTTTGAAATTTGACAAAAATAACTCGACTTTGAAGATTCTGAGGGGACCTTGAAACATTAGTTAGTTACCAGCTGTCGCCTCCATATGTGCACTATGCGTTAATGTGTGATATCTATCATGGTTCTAACAAAAAAAAAACTGAAATTAACCACGCACAAACCTTATAAAAAACGGCTTTCGTTGAATTCTGCTGATTTTTTGGTATGATGAACTTTTCAATTTCCTGTTTTTGAAAAAAAAATTGGTCAAATTCTACAAAACGGAGAATTTGGTAGTAAAACAGGAGAAATAGACTGTGTTATTTTGCAATTTCATGTGTCGCGAAAATTGCAGCATGCGCTTTAGCAATTCTTTCTTAGGTCTTGTGTCTTGACAGCACCGTTTGCCAATAATTGCAGACGAAACAGGGTGACCTGTATCAAACATGGATACAAGGAAAGTAAAAACCAATATTAAGACTCATATATCGATTTGCAAAATAGTTGCTATGTAATCTGGAATATATTGTGGCTTCAAAAACGTAACTCTGCAAATAGACTTGCATTGATTTAGGAAACCCTACTTGATCAGTTTTGATATAACATTGACTCACTTCAAAATATACAAGGAGAGAACACTAATAATCTTTATTGAAAATAATAGTTTCATACAAAACACTAGAAAAGTTATCAATTTAGACTTTTAGAAACTTAATCTGAATTTAACCTTAATACCTATGTTCCAAATGTGTTATACCATAACTCCAAAATAGTAGGCACTAAATTCTCAAAAATTACTGACGTTTTGACCTTCTGTCTCTTGCAGTGGCATATGGAAACAGATGAAAAAAAAAATGATTATAAAATATATCTGTTTCTGTTTGAAATCTGTTTTTCCGTTAACCAGCTGTCGCACCCCTACGAACAACAACCCTCAAACGTCGAAACTTGTGCGAGCTAAGAACTAACGAGGTCTTACCTTTTAACGTGTGATTCCTAACACGGGTTGGATAATAGCAAGTTAAAATCGATCGTTCAGCCTGGGGCTTGAATCACCGACCAACACGGCGGTCGATTTGAGTGAGTGAACAAAGCACACACGTCGAACCGGTAGAATCACAAATATAGAATCACAAACTTGACAACAATGTTTTCGTTTTAATGCAATAATATTTCTGGGAATTTAGTGCCTACTATTATGGAATTGTAGTATAAATAGAATTATCCCTTTAAACGTTTTAAAACGCTACCTACATAGGCTCCATCAATCGGCGTGTTAGTATTTTTCAAACACGCTGGAAAAAAAATACATATAATATCAGTTTTCTACACACTACTTCCTTTACCAATAACGTGCCAGATATTGAATAACATCCACCACCCATTTATCTAAATTTCCTGGTATTCCTTGGTATTATTTAGGTGATCAATTGTTTATGGCATGCAATTGCTAATTTTTAATCAAATTTAAAATCGTACACTTTCAACCACTGTCACTTATAAAAAAGGTGTTTTGTGAAATATGAACCTGGTAATTATAAACCAATCGTATATCAAAACTCATTTTTGTTAACTTTCCTCATTTTTTAAATGTCTTGGAATCGTAATTACCTTCTAGATTATTTTTAATCAGCCAGTCAGTCGATATACCTCATTATATTACAAATTAAGTTTTTTAGACCTTCAGACAATGAAAGTCTGACCGTCACCAACCAAAATTATCTTTATTTTCCCAGAATTCAATGATGCAAAACAGGTGTATGCAAGTTCCGGAACACCTTTCATTTACGAGATTGTCAATAATCAACGGAAAATCACGTGCATGAAATAACTTGAATAATTCTTCGGACAAAGCCTTGCCTGACGAAATCATGAAGTGATCCATTATTGAAGGTTTGTGCATATTTCAATTTGGTAATCAATCAACAGCCGGGCTCGATTTTTATTTTCATCCGCCGATCATGAATCCAAAGACGAAATATCAGCAAAATAGGTTTTGGAGCACAAATTTGAACATCAGGATAAGTAGACGTATAGAAAAACAATGTTGTTGCCATATTGTGAAAATATTAGGTATAGTCGAAGTAAACGATACTGTTTGTGCACTCTTAAAGTTGGCGGTACTTTCAAAGGACAAAAAAACAATAGATGGAAAATGAACCGGCTGGTTCGTATTGGATAATTTTTTACTAATTTTTACTTTTATGATTGGCTGAAGAGTCATAAAATTCAATTTGAAGTCATGTTATCGTGACGAATAGAAATCGGGGAATGAGGGGATGGTTATCGCCGTCGTGTTATCAATGTTCAGTTCAGGAACTGATCGCGATTTAAGTGTTGAAGTTTGATATTGGTGCAATTATAATTACTTAAAATTTTTGTTATCTGTTTAAAATGTGGCGTCCTTGGACAAGTACTAATAGTAATAATAAATGTGATAATAACGCAGACTTTTTCCAGTGTATTTGAATATGCATTTGAATATTGAAGCACAGAGAGTATGTTTCAATGTATATAAGAATCTACATCTCAAGTTTGGTTTTGAGCAAGCAACATCAGATTTGACAGAAATTTCTTTCTTAACTGTACGTAAAATAGT
>WOGO01006654.1:0-11636 GCA_015342085.1 Leptinotarsa defecta | reverse complement strand
TATATTGTCCTGTAAATGGGTAACTGTTGGACAATAAAGCTATTATTATTATTATTATCTGTAGAGTAGGGAGGTGACCTTAGACCCACAGCACTTAGGCCACATGTGACCCATTGTACATCCTCCCGAGGAGTTGTCCTTCTAGGTCATCGTCCATCCTGTCCTTTCCAGGACCAACCTTGAGGTGTCTCACGGTGGAATCCGCGAAGGTTTTGGAAGGTGCAGCGACATTACTGTCATTGCGTGGCTTCTTCAACCTGCTTGGGGTTCCCTCCGTGGAGGTACACAAGTGAGGCAGCTTTCCTGCAGGGGCAGCCGGTTCCTTGCCTTTATTCAAGGCGGAGCTCTTGGCGCCCGTCGCAGAAAGTGCCCTTGCTGTTGGAGGTGGACTGTGAACTGGACTGAAATATCAAATGTCTAGCGATCTCTGAGATGAAGAAACTTCAAATAGCTACAAAATCAACATAACCCCATCATGGACGTGAGAAACTAAATGGACTCCGCAAACTAATATTTGCGACGCAAATTGTTGAAGTTGCTAGGTTCGAAAATAATACTAAGGAAAAATAACAGGAAACTGCTGCCCTTGATTCTGTTCTCAGAAAGAAAGAATATTATAATAGATAAAAAATACTTGAATAATGTAATGGTTACATAAACTGCAGAAAAATATGATTTGTAATGTTATTTTTGGAATATTATATTATGCCCATTGAATTCCTGAGTCGATTCTGAAGGAAACATTTGTTTTTGCAACATATTGAAGAATGGAAGTTGCCAAAAAAATACACTGCACTTTCAATAAAAGAAAGTTTTATCAAACAGACAACTGAAAAGGATAAGAGGAACAATATAACAACGTTTTGATTCGAGTAGGTACTCAAAAAGATTCTAGTTTTTCAATTTTCTCATTCGTTGATTTATACAGTATCACTTTATTGTTTACGAAAAAGAGAAGTTTTTGTTTTGTTGATGTAAATTTACTGATGGATTTTTATTTTGAAACATTTGTTCAAAATCAGTTTCAACAGCTCTAATGAAAGACCACTATGGGGTTTATGGGTGTTGGTACTCATATATGAAAACTCAAATTGGATTGCTTACAAACCCAACAGTGAAGTACCATTATTACTCACCATTTCGAAAAATATCACGCACGAACAACAATGTCAACATGAATTGGTGAAATTTGTAAACAGTAAAAAACGATCACTCAGAAATTCTCTCAACAGCGTTGCCACTTGTGGAGTTGCAACGAATTATCTAGAATCATTTGAAAATACAAAACGATTTTCAAAGTGGCTAAAAATAACACTTACATTAAGCAATTAACCGTTAAATGAAATTACAATAAACTAAAAAGATTCTTAGTATCCACAATTGAACGCTTTCACCTATCCCCTCTTCCCTCTCTCCGCTTCACCGGTTTAATAGCTTGACTGAATGCGTCGTTTTACAACATTCATGCAGCTTCTTTGAACTTCCTCTTAAACCATTGTTCTTCCCCGAGGATGATCTCAGCTTAGGACTACTTGATCCTATGTTGATGAGTCCAAACATGCTCTGCTATTCTTGGTCGTAATTTTGAGTTACTGAATGGAACCCCTTGACAATAAGGTTTAGGTCAGTGTTGGTGAATATTGAAAAAGTACCACAGATTCGATATGACAACGCCCAGCTCAACAATATGACCTCAGAACATACCCGAACCCCGACTTCGAATGCCGTCTATTTTATTTTTACGTCCATGGACCCTCTTTAGTCCAATTCCAATACTACTTTAGTGCTCAGAAACCATGAACTATTTGCAAGTGGGTTATTTTGCCTAGCTAGAAATTTAGACCTTATAGGATTGGCAGCCATGACTACCATTGTAACCGGCTACGTCGACTTCCGTATTTCTTAGCATTTCAACACTATAGATAAGTTATTAACTACCTTATGAAAAACTTATTTAGTGCCAAACTATATAAAAATGTATACTAACCTCTAGTAGGCGACAGAATCTCTGGCTGATCCAACAAGGAATTGATGGAATGCCTTTGAAGAATTTCGGCGTATCCACGACAGTCATTTCTTGGTGATGGGTGAAAAACCTTGAACAAAGCAAAGAAATCATTAGAACGTCACCCTTCCGTCTTATGAAAGTCGTAAATAATCCGTCTAATATTGAAATACTCATACTCGGGAATATCAGTTACTGGTGCTCTTCTAGGCCGCTTCTTTCTTGGAGTGGAAAATTTTACTTCTCCGTTATTTGCAGAAATTAACTGGTTCTTATTGAGATACCTAATACAAAATAAAGATTTGTGTTGAAATAGTTATTTTTTAAATTTATTTAATGTTATCTGTAGCGAGAGATGTTTTATTTTTCACATTTGATAACGTATCCGATTCATATTTAACATTTTGTCTGACTCTTGATGACTGATTTTTTGTTAGGCGATGATATTTTTTCAGAAACAACACATATTATTTAGACAATGCCAAACGCCAACAGCATTGGAGGACAAGTAGTGATACGCCTCTGTACAAAGCATTTGTATGTCTTGCAAAAGTTGTAGTGGGGGTTACATTGAAAATGAGTTTGTGCGCATGGAGGCGGGCTTGCCGTCACGTTTGATGCTTGCTGTACTATTGTTGATTTGAAAATTCTATGTAATATTTGGTGACTCAATTTTAAAATATACAAGGTGTTTTAAAACCTTGGAATCAAAATGTTACAAGTTATTCAAAGGTTATAATGGAAGATATTTAAGTATAATAATCCATGTTGTGATTGTGGCATGTATGTTTTTGGGCTTGACGTTTCGTCGGCAACTGCGACAGACAATGTCAAAGACGATTCGATAACGGTCGAAGTAATCTACCTTGCTGCAATACTTAGTTTGCAATAGTGCCTGCCGCAGTTACAGACGAAACGACAGGCCACAGAAAATAATCTTATCTGTTCAAAATATTGTCTGTTGTACTTTAAATAAATAGTAATAAAGTCTGTTTTTGGAACTGTTATCTAACAATTCTTGAAACGTCACCGGGAATTGACCGGCAATCTGCGGTAATTTGTCTTTTAAGATTATCGATGACAACATGTTTTGTTTTTTGAACAATGGATTCAAGGTGGAGACACGGACGCCCGTCCTGCTGATAATGTGAGAGAACCTCCTATATAACTTGATTATATTCAGCATTATTAGAGAACCGGTACTCCCTTCATGCATGTTAAGATATTCAAAAAATGAAAGACAATTTTGTATATTTACATTGTTATTAAGAAAAAATGAACTTTCACTGCTGAAACAGAAGGTTACAGATGACTAAGTGAAACATGGCTTTACATAACTATTCTTCCGTCAAAATTTGTCGCCAAACCAGTTTTGAAAAACATAGACATTCATAGACTTGTGATTTGCATAACAATTTGAATTTCTTTCATTAAAAACAAATGCCGTTATTGGTTCGCACTTTCCAATCTCTCCATAAGTACAGTTCCACTCTTAATTACCTCTGTAATTTGGGTACATAATTTTTCAGAATCTTCTGGCGAAACAAGTAAATTACGGTATGATTGAAAAGACAGTTAAAATCTGTTGGTCCTTATTACCATTTTTTATTGTAAGGGTAACATCTACGCCTTTTAGGAGGTTGAGGGCTAAAATATTCCTTGAAACTGACCTCTTGAAAATGAAGTTAACGCTTCGTTTAAATTTTTTAAAACTTTTAGGCATATCAAAAATGTTATTTTATTTTATTTTTTTTAAATATTTATTCATTCAATAATTTCTATATTATACCCTGTATGGTTCTCATCAATCTTGGAATCACGATAAAGTAGCAGGGAGGCAAATCTTGTGAATGTGGTGGCTGGGGCATGATTACGATGTGTTGTTTTTGGCTAAAAAATTACGAACCAGCAGTGAGCAGGTGTACTATCGTGATGTAAAATTAATAGTTTTTCCACAATATATCAGATGTTTTTTTCGTATTGCTACTCGCAAGCGGCGCATACTTCCATATAATACCCTTATTGACTACACAACCATGTGGCAAATACTCCTGATACACTACGCCACGGTAATCGAAGAAAACAGTGGGCAAAACATTGACAGTTGGTCGAACTGGGCGTGCTTTTTTGTCGTGGCTCTCCTGGACTCTTTCATTGGGACGATTTAACTTTGGTTTCGATGTCATAACCGTATACCCATGATTCGTCATCTTGTTAAACAAATTTGGATCGTCATTGACAATTCAACAATTCCTGATTTGAACAACGCTGCCACACGCTTCATTGTTTCCCCTTATTTTTTGAATAGCCCACTTATTTAAAATAACACATTATGCCAATTTTCTCCGAATTCAAACGAGTAATGCTTACTGAAATTTAAATGTTCATGCACATAGAAGTCCTAGCAACTTTTTTGTTTTCTTGACATGCTTGTTTCATCTGAATATTATGATGAATCTAGATAACATTTTCTTCGTCTATTATGAAAACGAATGAAGTTGTTTTTTCTACGTTTATCTCAAAGTAATTGCCAATAAACTGTTCCTTTATGTGATTCATGTTCGTTAACAATTATTTCTTCTTTATTAGAAATGACTATAGAATAACAGAGTAAAGGGTGCTCTATAACCCTATGATATAAAAATAGTATAAGCTCTTTGATTGAATCCTGGGAACATATGCTGATTTATTTTTCATCAGAATTGAATTTTTCAATAGAATATCCATCTTGATTATGTTGACATATTGGGTCCTATTTTTCAAAGATGATGTGTAACCAACTCAAAGAAGTATATCCAAAAAAACATCTGGAAAACTTCATTAGAATACCGTGATCGTCGTAGTCCAATGCCCTGCTGAAATCTTACTACTTTATACACAATTCAGTCCCGACAGTAATAAAAAAGTAAATTACTGATTACTGATTCTAACAGCTAATGGATTCTGAGGGTGAATTTATTTGAGAAACTGAAAGTCGGCAACCGAGAAGTTTTTATGTGATCCGCTTGTCTGGTATTGTATTGGTGAACTTCAGATTGCGGAACTAGAGATTCTGAATGTTCCAGAAAAGAAGAATCATAGTGATGGTAAAGACATAATTCTGAATTTATTGCACGATTACTGAAAGTTTTCCCTGAAACCCCAATTTGCTGAAAATCTTATTGCCTTATTGCCGTTGGGAAAAAATGTAAGTGGGTGGGAAAATGTATTTTATGATCTCAAAGGTACTGAATACAGACAGAACACGTTACCGTGAACAGTGAAAGTTAATTAATTACAAATCTTATTCTCATTTGTTGTTTAAGGTATATTTCCACTTATGGGACATGCTGCCATGAATATAAGACCTACTCTATTGACTATATATGAAACCCATTTTGTTCCTCTGGGAGATAGGCTTCGTCCAGCTTTAAGTGGATTTCTGAGCGGTATTTTGCCGGGATTAGATACGGGAACTGACCATTTTGACAGGCAAGTAATACTAAAATCCATAAACTAGAACAATTTTTCACATTCTCTGCTTTACCAGAACCAATTTGTTACTCGAAAACGTTTGTGATGGGGTGGAACCACCATATTTTTATACATGTATATGGCAGTGTGTCGCAAATAATAGTCCTGTGAGATTACCTGCGATTAGTTATATATTAGCTCACTACAGTAGAAAATTATCGATGGAAGATCAGCTGTACTTGATGGGAAGCGATATAGGACTCATGGTAAGTGATTACTTTTGTTTGTTGTAATGGAAATAAAAATTTGATACATTTTTAGGTGTCTGGTCTTTGTGCTGCAGTTCAAGATTACAGTGTTCTCGTTCAAAGGTCTGCACTTGACCTGTTGATGGTGTGTTTTCCCATGCAAAATAAACAACTGTTATATGCTGACATGGTGAGATTGGTGACAGCGGCTCTCACAACAATATTAAGAAGGGATATGTCTCTCAACAGGTATGTTGATTCCCCAAATTCATATTTCCGTAATAGCCTTCACTTATTTATTTATTTATTATTACATGAATAAAAAAATTGAAATCTAAATTCAAATTGATACATTTATATGGTAGTAGTAATCTTTAATATAGGATACATCCTAATCTTACAAGACATAATAACTAATTAACAATTGAAATTTCCACAGTGCCAAAAATAATAATAAAATTCAGATCTGTATATAGATAATAACAATAATCTCATCTCTCCAATCAATCTCATCCTATAATTTCCAGGAATAATATTGCTCTTTCGAATTCTGTAGTCCACTCCCTCTCTTATAAAAATTAGAATTCCTCCTGTATGTCGACTATCACTGTCACAGCGGCCTGCACTGTAGTTATTGATTTGTATTTCAAAATCTTCTACATCCTTGGTAACTCTTGATTCACTTAGCATTAATATTGTGGGGTTATATCATACAATTTAAGCAATTATTTCAGTTTTATGTGGCAAAAAACTTTCAGTATTTAAATAAATGATGTCTTCATTAAAATTGGGGCAATCATGCACTTCCAAGGGGGACTATCAACTAATGTGGGTATGTTATTTATATATTTTATATATTTATTTGCCCCTCTGTTCTTACTTTCTTCTAACTGTTTCTTTATTTTATTATATTCTCTTTTGGCTTTGGTTTGATCGCCAAAGATAGTTGCTTTGTATGTTTAAATTTTATTTTTGTTTCGGAGAATTTCTTTAGCTGCTTCTGGCTTTGACATCACTGTTCTTAGGGTTCTATTTTTACTAGGTTCATATTTTCCAATACGTTGAACTCTATATTCAAGATCTTCTACTTCGGTTTCTGACAAAATTGTTTTTACTGTATTCATTTCATCTTCTATTCTCTCTTTTTTATTTGTTTTAATTGACTCTTTAATATTTAATGTAATAACATTTTTAGATTTCTTCTTTCTTTCCTCCAGTTCCATAACTATCTCTTCAAAATTGTTGACTTCTTGTTTCTCATTTTGCTTCAGATCTTCCACTTCTTGCTTTAATGGATATTCCTGAACAGTTAAGGGTAGAATATGTTGTCACTTGACAACTATCACAACATACCCCTTCACCAGGAGTAATTTCTAAGTTACAGGTATTGCAGACCATTGTAGGGCAATTGGCTCAGTAGACACTCCCAATTTTTTCTACTACTATACCGGTTTTTGTACTTATAGTTTTTGTTGGGTTAATTAGTTTATGTTGTTGTTTAAACACTAATTACATGAGAATTTTCAACTTTTCTTTGAATACAAAAACACTACGTATATTCTCCAGGTTTTTCACTTCAGATTGTTTTCATTATGATTTTTATATTGTAACAAAAACATTTTAGAAGATTATCATTATCATCATTATAAGTCCATCTCCATGTATGTTTTGAGTTAGTTGTTCAATTTTTTTGTAGGTACTCGATGAAATTAAAAGCGTATTGAATCTAGTCGAGCGTGATCAGGCACCTCCTCGTACGCATCAATTGCTGCAAGAATTGCGCGACCTCAGCAGTATGGCGATGGAACACTTCGACGAACACATCCTACCGACAGTCAAAGAGCTAGTTGTTTATCGAACAGGTGAGTATCTTCTGTGCTTGTGCTTCTCCAATAATAGTGTACCTTATTTCAGTGAAATCTTACGAATGTGTAACGGCGACAAATTCGAAAAAGACGAAGAGTCTGTATGCCCCACACGTGCTCTCAAACGAACTGCATCGAGTCAAGAAGCAGAGCAAGACTCACAAACACCACATTTCGTATTTGACTCAGAGCACGCAAAAGTTGTGCGAAAAGGTGAGGTACTGCCCATTTTTGTTTCGTTCCTTAAATGAGTTGTGTGTTGTAAAGAGGAAACGATCTGGAACATTTGAACAGCCATGGAGCTATAACATTGCATTTTTCCACTTTTCTTTTAATATTGTTTGCGACACAATCTAAGCACAAAAAACCCCTTTTTCCTAATTTTGAATTGTAGATTGTAACATACCAATTGTTTGAAAATTCCCATTTTCACAAATCTGGGATTCCTCGTGAGTAGTCTGCAGTCTATTTGAAGTCCACATTGTTTATTTCGATTATTTTCATTCACGTTACAGTTGGGTATGCAAATAGTCGTCAACTAGTACTCTACTTCTTTTGTTCAGTCAAAGTTGTTTTTCATAGTAGAGTGAGAAGTGAGGTACAGCCAGAGATATCTACTTTCAGTAATATCATACTTAGAATCGGTGTGTATGCCTCAAGGGATTGATGGAACAGGTGGTATCATTGCCTGAACTTTCAACCCCTACCGATTCTATGTGTGAAAGACGAAATTTTTAAAGGGTGTATTCTGAGTCCGGCTTCATATGGAAACCACTAATAGTATAAAAACAGGAATAAATTGGACACAAGAGGAGATCGTCTTTGACGTGTCTGGTTACACTGTAGATCATAGGTCTGAGGTGGCTACTGCCGGAGTCCCGGTTCTCAAGAATCGGACGAGTCTATTCAAATCAAAATATACTTTATTGTCCGAAGATTTGCATCTTATTGACGAAGTCCAAGAAATACAATGTTGATATAAAAAGTACTAAAAAGTATAAATGTAAATATAAAAAAGTTCCAAATGTGAATAAATGTAAATATAAAAAAAAGTTCTAAAAATGTATAGATGAAATACCACCATGTATATAGTGATAGTACAATAGTAGTAAAAATATTAGTAATATATTATTAAAAGGATTCGCTAAAATACTCTCCCACACTATAACAGGGTCTATCCACAAGTAGGTTCTTCACCGCCTTTTTGAAATGAACGTTGCTTAAATATGCAGATCTCATTTCTAATGGTAAATGATTGAACAACTTACCACCATTGTAGTATATAGAATCTTTGATTAAATTCGAATTTGTTCGAAGTTGAACTTCGATTTATGTTTATAAATAAGGCAAACTGTCTCTAAGATAAAAAGTGCGATGACTGGTAACATTTTATTGGCAGTGAACAAATTCCTGCACGATTCTCTGGGTTTAACTTTACAGAGACATCTTAATGGCCCTCTTCAGTAATATCAATACAGAAGAGAGAAGAGATGAGTTGCATGCTCCCCAAAAAGGTATTCCATAACGTAGTCGAGATTCAATAAGTACATGGTAAACGGTCTTTGCAACATGGAAACCCAACTCATTTGAAACCACTCTAACTGCATAACATCCTGAGGAGATCTTACTCTTCAGTTGTTTAAGGTGTTCATCAAATTTCAGCCTATTATCAATGAATACACCGAGAAACTTTGTGTTCAATTTATTTTTTTATATGGCAGCGTCTGTTGAAATTTCATCAAGCGAACATTTGAATGATATTATATTCGTTCTGGACGCATTGATAGAGAGTAAATTTGCATCGCACCAGTTCTTCACCTTCTTCAAGTCGGATGATATTATTTTATTTAGCTTCATTGAGTTTTTTCTTTCCACAATATTGTAGTATCATCCGCAAATAGAGTGAAACTACCAGATATATTAATCATAGATACGTCATTCATATATAACAGAAACAGAATAGGGCCTAACACAGAACCCTGTGGTTTCGGAACCACTACGCTATACGATACATGTATTGAGACGCCAGAAGATGCTATCTTATAGCGAAATACGTGTTATGGCTTTGTAAACTTTCAATGGAAATCTCACAGTGAAGTGTGTTTTTTGAATACTTTTTTATTTTTTGTTCGTTGGACTGACTTTGTTCTCAGTTGGTTCACTTCCAACTCCAATGTCAATTGTTTGAGTCCAGTGTTCCCTTGGAACTGAACAAAGTAAAAATAAAGCCAGTGACGAGACTTAGGGGTCAGGTAGTATATTGAGTGTAATGATATTAATCAGTGAAAAAAAGAATTAGACAATCACTCAAAAAAGAAGGTACAGACGGGTCAAATGCAAACGGATTCAATATCAAGAGCTAACTGCGGATTCGGGGCATCGTTGAAAGACGTTGCGGTCACAAAGACAACTCCAACACAGACATGGGTAAAGCTATAGCGATCTGCGTGAATCCGGGTCAGGGATGAAATAAAACTAAATGAAGGATATTGAGTGTGATGAAGTTAATCAAATGGAAAAAATAATGGACAATGACATGGACATGGACATGAAAGAATGTGGGCAAACCGCAGACACGTATTTCTGGCTAAGTAGCCTTCGTCAGTACGGTACAGCCAAGCTATCGAAGGCTTGCCAGATACACGTGTCTGAAAATACTCCAAGATATGCCCAAACCATTTCTAAACCATAGACGAAGGTATACATCGGATACCTTTTCAGAAATTTCAGTAAATGGGTGGACTTATGTCCTTCTGTCAAAAAAAAGATCGCAAATGTGTGATTGGTCTTTCCATTCAGGAAACTACGTCTATGCTTTTTAATTCTTTGGGAAAATGGTCTTCCAGTTTAGCCAATATAAAATTTTGGGAAAGAACCACAAGTCAATTTATACTCGTATACTTCTGATCTATCTGACACTGCTCGAATAATTATTTGTTCTTTGTAAGCCACATCCAAGCATTCATTTTTTAAAATGACTGGTTACTGAAAATATTTTGTAATGTCAGTTAGGCTTATAATTTTATAATAGCTATAATGTAATAATGTTTTCAAATTTCAGAAGATACTAATGCCGATGTGATTGAAAAAAAAATAGAACTCACTGAATTCCTATCGACTACTAACGACAAACGTCGTTGTTTTTTGGATAAATTTCAAAAAGAATCTTCGAAACCTTACCAGAGAAAAAAAACAAGAAAATCATCGGTTGACGGTGAAAATTCTCTTTTAAATTCAACAGGAATCCTCTTGGATCGGCATAACCTGGAAACGTTTAATGATAAGAACTTCTCAAAGGTCCCACCAAAGAACATCCAATCCAGAAATATACAACATAATGTTACAAAAAACCAACTTCACAAATACGTGCATCAAGAAGATAAAAGAAGCGAAACTCCTCCTTTTCCTGTAAATTGGGTATAGATATTGAATGTTAGTGATTTTGCTTCAAGGACTCAATAAAAATTTAAAAAGTGTTGAAGGTCAATGTGTTTTGTTGAGCATACACCTGTTGCTAAATGTGTTGATCTGTCAAGTTAGAGGTACAAGAAACTAAATATAAAATGGTTCACTATTATCATTGTATTCAACCGTCTGTCCATCATGATTCAATTAGTGGAAAACGGATAGGTACATATATTTCATTGATATTATTGTTGATGATGGAAAGTTTGTGAAATTTATTCACAAACCTTCCATTTTCAATGCATTATATCAAGTATTCAAAATCGCTGGCTAAGTCTGAAGATACAAAAATTTAAAGGAAAAATCCTGTACATTTTTTTATCTGTAAATTCATATAAATTAAAGCGACAGTCTCAGAAATATTTTATTTTGAATTAAATACAGATATTTTATTAGTCAAAAACAGAACCGTGTCTGAAACTGTATCGAGGAGAGATACATACATATAAGAGAATAAATCTGAAAATATTCATCTCTCCCAATTATCTAAACAGTAGGTTCTGGAAGATGCCTGTCGGAAAACAACAACTTCACCGACTAATACCACGCTGGATATTGAATTGAAATAATGCTTAGAGACAAGAGCAGATTATATGGACA
>WOGO01006653.1:0-11636 GCA_015342085.1 Leptinotarsa defecta | reverse complement strand
GGAGCAGTATTCTATGATTTACACAGTCGAATGCCTTTGATAAATCACAGAATATCGCCGCCGCAGCCTCTCGTTCATTAGACTTCTTCAACAGTTTTCAATGCGACGTTTCGTTCATTAGACTTCTTCAACAGTTTTTTAAAACTAATCAATACAATTTAGTGTATGCCAAATCGTCCATAAAAATCTCTGCCAGAATAGGACTAAGTGGGTTTCCCATTATGAGACCTTTGCAAGATGAGTAAAACTTTTCATTGAAATGGAAGTAATTCTGTGACAAACACACCGTAAGCAAGTCTAATATTTCATTTTCCACTACTGGATTGATAGAGTTTTTGTCCAATAGATTCTCCACAAAAGTAATCGTTTCATCAGCTTTTTTTATACAGGCCCGTATTGTGATACATAGCTGAGTTTGTTATTACAGTGGTTACAAAAATCAATGAAAAAAACTACAGGTCATTATTCAAAAAAATAATAATGATGATGAAATCTAATGAACGGAATCTCGCCATTTCTAACTAGTTTATATCAGATTATAATGAATATAAAACAGTATTAAAAGTTCCTCTGCCTTCAGCTGTAATGTCAATAATGTATACTTGAATGGACAAATTCTTGAGAATAAAAACCAATCTGAATTCCTGGGAATCTTCATGGATAACAGATTAACATTTGTTCATCCACAACAAAAATGGTATATACTTCCCTGAGTCCCACCTGAGATATGGCGTTGCAGTAAACTTCTTCATTCAGAGTTTGTTTTGCAAAAGTGAGCGGTTAGATAATTATGCAAAGTGGAAGTCGTGGGTCATGCAGACCATTATTTTTGAGAGAAAAAATTCTCACTATATTTCCATACTTGAAACTGTTTGCCTGATTTACAAAAAACATAATATGGTTGGAACTCAGGAACATAGAAATTACATAACCCGGCAAGTAACTGAAAATAAAACATTTAATATAGGTGTTTTTTTATTGTTTATATTGACATCTATACTTTAAATTATATTTTATACTGGGATATATCTTATTTTATTGCCATGACATGTGAACTTATGTTGAAATTGTGTATATTTGTTATTTACATCTTTTGAAAGGGACTATACATACTATTTTGTCTACAAACTTTGTTAAATTTTATTTTCAATTCTTATATTTTATTTATTAGATATGTGAACTTAGTTTTGCTCAAATTATGTTTCTGGGTATTTTTCTTTTTTTTTTCTTTTATTCTTTGAAGTGCTATATATACCAGATTTTTTAACAAGCTTTGTCAATTGGATTGTATTTTCTTGAACAATAAAGTATATGTCTATCTATCTATCCAAATAACAGTGTCTGTACAATTTTGGTGCGTTTCGGTAGGTTTATCTTAACATTCAGTGTTTGATTTGATCCGATTCATAAATAAAAAAGTTCTGTCGAAGCTAGTGCAGACCGGCCAACAAAATGTTCGCAATATGTTGATATTGGTGTTGTCGCCCTTCAATTAGCAACTAGTTGAGGAATACTCGTCAACATCTGGCACCAACACGTGAAAGAAATTTGTTGCCCATATTTTCCATTCCATGTTTTCCACTCCACATGGAAAACATCGCTCAGTCTGTACAGTGTGTATACAAGTGGTGTCGCTAGTGCGCTTTCTCATCAGAATATTCATCTAGCAGGCATGTTATTTATGGATATTATTAATATTCAAAAAACTTCAGAATTTAATCATTCTAAAGTTAATCTGATATAAGGTTGTTGTCTCTGGTACTATCTTCTTTTTGTTTTTGGGCATGGATAACACCAGCAGCAGTGTTCAGCTCCATTTTTATTTCCGAACTGAGTTTGTTTTGGAGAGGCAAGTGGTGTCCATCAAATATGTTGCCATCATTTTGTTGTCTGGTCTGAACTTCAATTCGCTCCACTCACACAATCCACCGCTGTGCAAACCGGTGGTTCAAACCGCAAGGTTGGACGATCGATTTTCACTTCCTGTCATCCAACCCATGTCAGGAATCACATTAAAAGGTAATATCTCGTTAGTCCTTAGTTCGCACAAGTTTCGACTTTTGACAGTTGTCGTTCGTAGGGGTGCGAGTTAACGGAAAAATAGATTTTAAGAGATTTGTTGGAGAAAAATTTATGAAAAAAGTGTTCAGTTGATTTGGTTGAAACTTTGGTTAACTTTATAGTCTCTAAAACGATTTTTTATAGATCGAAGAAGGGTAAATTCATGAGAAATGTCTGCTCTTAAAGTTAGAAATTGGCGTACTTCATTTCTGAAGACGTCAACTTGGTAGGTGAAACGGGCATCGAGAGTAGTGTTGTAGTTTTGGTGTTTGAAATATATACTACGCCAGAGGTTCCAGTTCTACCTTGCATTTTCGCTATTGAAAAATCTTGGAAAAAGTTATTGGTTGAGATATAATAACTTTATTCATTGTGTTTGTAAAGCACGAAGTCAGACCATATTAATACATCCAGTGTTGCCAGGTTACGTTCATGCTGAGCAGTAGGAAGTGCATTTGTATCTCTCGAACAGTAAATCATTATCTCTGGTGGACCGGGCGCTCCTCTAGTGCGATTTCTTCTTTCTTTCCCTGCAATGGATTGATTCGCAGTATTCCGCAGGGTAATTGCATTACGGCTTCGTTGTTAAAGATTCTAGTCTATTTCGTGGCATTGTAAATAACACTATGATATATATTGCTGCCCTTGCTTCTATCGTGACATATCAATTATTTATGATGGCACAGTAACGAATGTCAACTTCAATTGTCAAACAGCCCATCAAAAATCATGAAAATTCATCCAGCCGTTCTGGAGGTACCCACATTTTAAGTTCTAGGTGATATGAACAACCCATGAAGAATATGTTATAAATAATTAACAACAATTCAAAAATGGGAATTTAATTTATTACTATCTCAGCCTTATTTCAAATATCTAAACTAATTATTTTATACTGATCCAACGACCTACCAGTGGGTATATTGTTTTCCCAAATTATTATTCAAAGATTGTTCAAAGATGTGTTGCTGGTAAAATTTCAAAGAAGCAGTTATAGGGGTTAACACTGAAGATGTTTGCCACAGTAGCAGACGAAACATATATTTTTAGTACGGATCTGTGTCTCCGTAACACAAATCGCGAATCTGTGAAAGTCAATGAATATAAACTGTTGAATCTCTTGTTTCTGTTTTATACATCAGCTTTAATTCTGATGATATTATACGACACGAACACCAATAAAACAAATATTTTAACGTTATAAGATTCGAATATAAACATCGAATCGAGTTTAGCGTTTCGTAATTGTGATTTGCTTAGTTGCAAAATATAATAATATTTCTGTAGCGAAAGAAAAATACCGTGAGAAGTTGTGAATTTTATGCCAAGGTGCACAATTGGACTGTCGGTTTGCTTGATTTATGTAAACAAACCGAGGTGAAAGAGTATATTTTTAACATAATAGTTGGTTGTAATTCAGTAACTCAATGGGGAAAATATTCAGGATGCACTGTCGAAGTTATAAATCGGCCAAATCTGATTCTTTGAAAATGTTAACAAGCTGTTTACATAATTCAATTTCTAGTTACTCATTCAATGATTGTTCAAAATATTCTCAAAGAAATATAATAAATAGTTTTGTGGTTTCTGTGATTTCCTGCTGACTCTTTCCTTCAAATTTCACATCGTTACAAATGAAAAATACTCGATTGTGGGTGAAACCACGGTGCCACCACACCCTAGAGATAAAAGTCACTCATTCTATGTATCAGGTAACCGTGACATCAATGATGCTTTTCATCTGATTACCTCGGAAAATCCCGTGTTCTAAAATTGATCAATGCTTTCTAAGATTTATTTATAAAGCCCCTTCTATGAAAATAACTAGACAACATTCAACGAAATGTTCTATATTTAGGTAGACATAAACGGAAAGTATTTTCATTTCTGGTCCTCAGAAGGGTTTGGATTCGTCACATATGCTGGTAGAACTGACAAAGGAGGCGATGAGAAATTCATCTGAAAAAAATCAGGCGAATCAACTGGATAGTACGAAGGATTACTTTTTTCACATGTAGCTAATCCCATAGAAATCAGTGTATATATTTCGCAGATTTGGTTATTCTTAGAATGTACATGACCAAAATTCTTGGATCTAAATTGTGAACCGAAATATTCATCATGTCTGGTTTTTTATACATTCAATTATTATTTCCTACACTGGTGCTAGTCATCTGAAAAAAATTTCCTCTAATTTTAGATAGATTTAGCGTCATCAAATCACTGATAGACTAAGGACTCCCCGCTCTTTAGTTATCCGAATAGTGCTAATGTACCAGGAAAGATGACTGGAGACGAGGAACTGGACGTTCTAGGGCAACTAATGCAAGAGCAGGATATATACATCGGAATCGAACCATAATAGGCTTAGCTGTCCGAACTCATTCGAAAATAACGTTAGGTCGATTGATTGCCAGTACCACAATACGGCGGAGACTTGCTAGAGCCAATTCGCGATCCATGAAACCATTATAAGTACCCAGGCTACTTTGAAAATACGTAGTCATTCATCTACAGTGGACACAGAGACTGGATTTTAGCTCAGTGGCGAAATGTCCTGTTTCCGGACGAAACCAGGTTTGGTTTAGTCGGTGGTTGTCGGCGAGTTTAGAGAGGGACATGACGACAAGAAAGACTATCTTTTGCCAGAGAAGTCATTTCATACAGAGGATGATCCGTAATGTTTTGGGGAGGCATATTGCATGGTTGTCGTAAGCAGCTTATTCCAATTCTAGACACTGTGACATGGGACAGTAATGTTCAAAACATTATTGAACCCATTATGTATCCTCTCCGAAATGATATTGGATCCAATTTCACTGAGGGCAATGCTAGGCTAGAAGAGTTCAAAATGCACTGGAGACTGAAAATATTCAAAGATTACCGTGGCCAGCAAATTTGCCAGATATGAATCCCATTGAGGAGATGTGGAATTTTGCCGAACGAGCAATGTCAAACAGAATTAATACTTCTTTCACCCTTCAGGAATTCAAACTCGCGGACCAAGGAGAAATGAACAGCGTCTTAATGAATACCATTAATGCACAGGAGAAATCATCTGAGAGAACAATTCGTTCAGGCCAGTCTCAACACCATACACAGTAGATTAATGGACTGACACCTATCAGAAAACAACTACTCCCCTGGCTGGTATGCTCCCCTGGCTGGTATGCCCACTAACTATACGTGAAATAAAATTTACTTTGTAATAAACTTTGTGACTCATAACTATAGTGTCTCATTTAGAGAAACATAAGAAGGTCCAAGAATTCTGGCTATGTTTGTATTATTTTACAGTTGATTCATTCTCATATTAGTTATCTTGATATATACAAATATTGCTTTGATATTTTAGATATGAATACTGGAAAACCCTTAGACTAGTAAGTTTGCTTTTCTGATAAATAATACTCAATCACTTCTCTTCTATCAGTATCGGAATCACGGTTAGATAAATAATGCATTTTTATTTTCAATTTTACAACTTCCACATGGCTTTCAGAGTTACTCTAATTCGATTTGATGGTATACGATGGCTTCCTCGCAATACTGTGACACTTCATGATAGCATATTTGGGCGTCACAGTGCGATGACGCTCTACAATAACATCCTCGGGCGTCATAATACTGTAACGGTATACGATAGCTTCCTCGCAATACTGTGACGCTTTATGATAGCATCCTTGCGCGTCACAGTGCGGTGACGCTATACAACAGCATCCTCGGGCATCATAATACTGTGACGGTATACGATGGCTTCCTCGCAGTACTGGGACGCTTCATGATAGCATCCTTGGGCGTCACAGTGCGGTGACGCTATGCAATAGCGTCCTAGGGCGTCATAATACTGTGACGCTATACAATATAATTCTTGGGCGTCACTACACTGTGATGCTATACAGTAGCATTCTCGGGCGTCACAATATTTTGACGTTATACAATAGCATCCTCGGGCGACATAATACGGTACACGATAGCTTCCTCGCAATACTGCGGCTCTTTATAATAGCATCCTCGGGCGGCACAGTGCGGTGATGAGATACAATAGCATCCTTGGTCGTCATAATACTGTGACCCTACAATATAATCCTTGGGCGTCATACACTGTGACGCTTTATGATAGCATCATTGGTCGTCACAGTACTGTGACGCTAAACAATAGCATTCTCGGGCGTCATTATACTGTGACGCTATACAATATAATTCTTGGGCGTCACTACACTGTGACACTATACAGTAGCATTCTCGGGCATCACAATACTGTGACGCTATACAATAGCATCCTCAGGCGTCATAATACTTTGACGCTATACAATAGCATCCTTGGGCGCACTAATACTGTGACGGTATACGATAGCTTCATCGCAATACTGTGACGCTTTATGATAACATCTTCGAGCGTCCCAGTGCGGTGACGCTATACAATAGCATCCTCGGGCATCATAATACTGTGACGCTATACAAAATAATCCTTAGGCGCGCTGTGACGCTTTATGATAGCATCCTTGGGCGTCACAGTACTGTAACGCTATGCAATAGCATTTTCACAGTAATGTGACGCTATGCGCTATGCTATGAAAAATTTGGGGTTCACAAATGTTTCTATAATATGTCGTTATAATTATTTATAACGATGCACTTAAGATGAGATAAAAATGAAAAATGGTTTCACAATGTTTTACTAAATTGTGCATGCTAACTTTAGCAAAACACCCGACGGGAGACTGCATTTTTGTTCTGCTGTGATGAGCAAAATGATTTCGATAAAACAGATATTTACTGAATATAATAGTGGCATTACTCCATGTCACAAAAGTGGAGTTTTTGGATGAGGCATTTTCTCCGTGATTGTAGCAAACCTTAAGCATCAGTATACACTCGTGGATTATTATTATAACAAAGAGCGATCGTTAGGGCGTCTAGACTTCAGGGCGCCTAATAAAAGCCCTTCCGTGTCTTAAAGGATATTGAGCGTTAACAGAAGTACGAGCTGCTTCGTTCGATGATATACGATGAAATTCGATATCCACATAATCGTTCGCATACAAGGAGTTGGTAGGTGGCCTCTTTAAATCGAATTGATAGGTTTACGATCACAATTACTCTTTAATTATGAATACTTACTATTTAACACCAGTCCGAGAAACTAAGCGATTGATGTGTGTGTGTTTACGAGAGAAATGGAAGATATATGAATGTCGTCCTTGAGAGTACTTACATTTTGATTTCAGTACATTTTCTCTAAACCAATAACTTCATCACTTTCAGTAATGATTGATATAATATCAAAAAAAATCGAATTTTCTAAAAAAATCCTCATAATATTCAATTTTATACTGATTTTTGTCACTTTCAAATTCAAACCTTCATTATGGTTCACTTCGCCTTGTTCTTTGCTTTAGCACCAACATTTTCTGACAAACAATCAGCTGCGAGTAGGAATTCTTGAATCTTTCCAACATGTTTGCTCCCATGATCTAATATTCAGTATCTTTTTATTCCCGAGAAACCCGGTAATAATGAGTTGGAATAATACTTGCTACTTTTTTTTCTGGTGACATTTTTGTTTCAAAGTTGTGACTCTTCATGAGTTTTCAAATGTCAGGACTCACGAATACTCCTTTTCTATCTTTGTCTCTGATGAACCAGCAAAATACCCACAAAAGTTGTTGTGAAGTATTTTCCTTCTGTTTCATTGAATTCAAGTTGATATGAAATGGCGCAAGCATTTTTTTTCACACATAACTCAGACGCTCAATATTTTTTGTAGCGAACTCATACAGTTTTTGTAACTTGCCATTTTTTTAATATAGTGTTATTTTCTGTAACAAAGAAAACATGAATACTTTATGCGTTCAAGGTTTTGGTGGGTTTTCTTTAAGTGAACCGAATTACCAATAAGGTAGGTAGGGGCAAACTGAGTGGGTCCATCGCAACACATGGAGGGTTATTGTGGCTCTCACCATTTGAAAACTCCACCAAATAAATCCAGTTTTCAACGGACAAATTACTTCATTTGGTGAGTAACTTTTCAAATCAGCTGGCAAGACTGCAATGACTGCATTGCTAAATGAAGGAAATCTAGCATTGAAAAACCCCATGGTAGTCGCTGTTGTATTTCAGTGAGTTCGTGTCATATTTTGAATAAAATAAAGTAGAGTGAAATATTTGTTCTGATATTATGAGTTCTGACTTATGAGTTTGTATTTCAGAATACCACAGTTTAACTGTTTCATTTGTCGAATGAAACAGTTCAGCTTTTTCGAAGCTCACAAATCTACCAATTTAAATACGAATCACCCTCGTAGCGTAGTTAGGAAACACCCTGTATATCTTCGAAATTGGCGCTGTGCGCGTTCTTACATTTCTGTAATTTACATATATTTTTTTAAGTTATCCCATCTAAGCCTTTGTATTATCTCTCTCATGTGAAATAATAGATTTCGATTACGATTTCTGTCATCTGAAATCAACCAATCGTGACATGGTGAACATATTTATAATTGAATAGAACTGACCAATACTTGATCAAAATCCATATTGAACAACTAATCAATACAGTTTTTTTTGCATGATTTTCACTATGAGGGTTTTATAAAAACCGCGACACGTGTTTCGCTATACAATTTAGAGTTTACGCTTGAAGTAGCTATTGTATAGCAAAACACGTGCCGCGGTTTTTGTAAAACCCTTATAGTGAAAATCATACAAAAAAACTGTACTGATTAGTTGTTTCATATTTATAATGACGAAAAACAAACGTAAGGATCCAGTGATTCATTTAAAGAGTCAAGTGTTTCTTGGAATCAAAACTTTGAATGGCCTTTTTGGTGTGTTCAATTTATAAATTAACACCTTCGCCAAATTTAGGCAAACCATCAGTCGGGACTCAATTAGCATGCCGCAGCGAACAAAGTAGATATAATCAATTTCAAAATAACCGTAGGAGTTGGGATCTCACCTTTTTCTCGCGAAAAGATGAACGATTGTTGCCAAACCTCTGAGATTGAAAACTGTGATTAATTGAACAGAGGAGATTTTGTATTTTATGGTGACAATTGTAAAGATATATTTAGATTGATGGATTTTTGGGTTTCGAAATAACTGGACTGTTTCATTTGACAAACGAAAAATGCAAAAGTGCAAAAGATTGTCTATGACTAGTTTTGATGTTATTTTTTGCATAGGTCAAGGTTAAGGAGGTCTATTTCATGCTGTTGCATATGTATTGAAGACGTTGATAACGGTATTTGAAATCGATACGTATGAATAAGCATTTGGTAACGGAACGAATAAACATGAAAAAGTACTGACGGCTTCTTATACAGAGTGATTTTGGATGGAAGTGTGTTTAAAAAATTATATCCGAGATATATATTTTATTAACATCAACTCATAACCAAACTTGAACACATAAAAATATCTTTTGAAGAGAGTTCATTAATTCATAAATATAAGAAATATAAGTTCAAAGATCACTTCCTTAAAAATAATTTGTTTTGATCTTCGAAATTTGAACTAGAAAAGCACATTCTATGTTATTACAAAATAAAAACTCATAAATCAGAACCCATAACATCAGAAGAAATATTTGATCTTTCTTTGATTTGTTAAAAAATGACAACAAGCACAAGTTGAGATAAAAAGTTGTTACGAAATTGAGTTTTATTGAGATATCAAAATGAAAATGAACTCCTCGGGATCAACCAGTGACAGAAAGAAAAAAACTCAACATTTTTTTGACACCGGCGTAATGTCATGCCAAAATTCAAATAGTTTCAATCAACTAAAGGAAAAATTAAAACTGTCGTTAGAATCTATGAATACAAAAAATTCTCAACAATAAAATTGATTTCGACATGTATAGTGAAAGTCAAAATTTGAATATTTTACACTAATTAGTTGCCATAAAGTTCAATGCTCAATTATTTTGAAGAACTGTTTGAAATTTCTGAGATGAAAGCTGCATTATTTTTGGCTTCATCAAATTTTTCAGTTAGAAAAGGTCAAAAAACTGCCAGAATATACCTAGGAAATAGATACCTTCCTCCCATTCCATAGATGGTGTTTTTCCATCTTTCCACGATACCAATTCCAACAATTTTGTTTTCTGTACTAGTTTATATAGATCCATTATTGAATTTTTGTTTTTTTTTTGATTCGGTTTTGGATTTGTGATACACTGTTTGGAAACTTTGGTGTTTTTTCACAACACCAAACCGTTATTTCAACACCTCGATATGTGTTTCGATCACCAAGTGATCATCTTCACGAGGAAGATTAATCTTCCTTCAAGAGAAAGATTGATCTTCCTCTTGAAGGGAAAAAACTCCAGTAATATTCAGTTTTGGATGTTTACCTGCCTGTTTATCCATTGCTTCAGATTGGAATCAGACATAACAAGCTACCTCTGTTCCTTTGGTGCATCTTCAGCACCTGAGGTCTCCTTTCTATAGTTCTTTCTTATTCATATATCCCATGAATGCTTAGCGAGGAATGTTGTAATTATTATGAGAAGTTTCCTGTTCTGTTGCAACAGTTTGCAATTTTTTTCTTCTTTTATGATGTATTTCCCTGTGGATACCAATAATATTGGTACCCACAATGCTGGTTGAGGATTCATATGTGTAGTTGATGACCCGTGTATGGTGACCTTCTCAACTTTTTGATTGTTTGCTAAAAATCAGCTGTCGAACCCTTCACTGACGACAACCTCCAGAAGTTGTCAACTTGTTCGATAAAATTATTCATTCGAGGAAAACTCCTGTTTCAATTTATGTGAATGACTATCCATGAAATTCGTTCATTATGAACATAAACCCACGTGTTTTCCAAAAGAGACGGCTGAATATACATTTATGCAAATTTCTCGAAATGAACATTACTTGTACATGTGTATGGTCGTTTCAATTTATTCAAAATAATCATATTGATATCGGATGATCAATCATTAGCTGACGTATTACGTGAATAAACAAAGGTGCCTTTGTCTGTCTTTATACATGTGATTGTGAGTGTGTTTCTAAACCCCGAGGCCAAATTTCAAACAAGGAATTTCTTTGTTCGGTAGGTACTAGAGATTGAATAGATTCTGGTAGTTTTTTTGGCCTTTACGCTAAATAAGTCGTAATTTAAGATGTAAATTATATCAAAGGTCGCATATGTGATACGTGTCAAATAATTTATTGAAATTCAAAGTCATCAGACATGCTGAAACACCCACCAAAAATTCCTAAAGTCAATGCTGAAGTGTTTGAAGAATCGATCAAGTTTGTATTTGTCGAGAGTTTGTATGAGTTGAGAGTTTCGAACTTTATGATTTCTCCAATTCTTTCAAACCAATGTCGAGATAGGTGATAGGTAAATTATTATCCAGCATACTCAACGATGAAATTTATTAACACAAAAAACAATGACAAACATAACACGAAAAAAGAAAATTACATGGTAACTTAGAGGAACTAACGCTAAGTATTTGGCTTTCTACTACTCCATCTTGATACAAAAAACAAGAATGAGGGAATCTTCCAAGGAAAGGAAGGAAGTAATCAATTTTAAAATAAGTAACTCTATAC
>WOGO01006652.1:0-11638 GCA_015342085.1 Leptinotarsa defecta | reverse complement strand
TTCTCAAGCTATGGTGTTAGTACTTCTCGATGGCGACCACAATCCTGCGTTCTTTTGTCGAATGAACCATATTTTTGTAATCGATGATGAAGTCGAGCAAATATTCTATGTGAAGGATGCTGCCATTCCCCTGCGACAGACCGTAAACGTAATGCATATCAGCCATTTCCTTATTTGTGTATGCCACTTTAATAACAAGTGAATTATTAAAGTAACACATTAAGAACAGAACAACAACACACAATTAGTATTAATTCAATTTCGGAAATTCACAAACTGATAGCGTCATACCAATTTAATTGTCACCATCGCTAATAGCGACCTACTAGATAGATTAGTTTCATATTTTCGCATTTATGACGAGGTATCTCTGTAGTTGTTCCTAAAATAATTTTTGCTGCGAACTGGTTTATTTTGGGCAAAAAACCCAAGATACATTTTTTGTTTGGAATGAAACAGACTATTGGAAATGAATTTTTAAATGGTAAACAAATGATAAGACAAAAAGTTACATTGGAAATAAATTTTAGGGGTTGCCTTTTCCAGTTCTTACAACCATGGGGTAAACCAAATAAATTATTGGCTAAGTTTCTTTTTGGTAGTACAAAACGTCAGGTTAATTTCGATATTGTAACTTTTTCAGTGCTTGTGAAAAAAATTGTTATACAAATTTTATGTACTCCTTTAAGGGGCTGTATACAAGAGATGCTCCAATGAAGTTTTTTTTATATGAAAGAATACTATTTTTTTCTCGATGAGGAATCACCTTAAATGTTTTACACTTATTCAGTTACTCCCTGTATATCAACAAGAACCCAAATGGAATTTTAATATCAGTTTATTGTTAACCGTACTACACAAAATTGCAAAAAAAGTTTCTTTTCCGTTTTTCCTAATACTTTCTTTGTCATATACCGACCAAAACTTTACGCAGATACGATTTCTCCCACCGGCCAGACTCAGTCCGGTGGCTGTAGGTACTGTGTCAGAGTTTGTATCGCTGCCTTTATTCGCAACTTTTATTGTTTATATACAAATCACTAAAACCACACAACATACTAAAGCTGGTACGAACAATATTGTTTTTAAAATAGAACACTTTCGCACTTGGGCGACGCAACCAAGATGTTTTTTGTTGTCCAACCAGCATTAGTAGAATAACTAGGTACTATTATTTATACCTGAAACATGAAGGATAATATTGATAGTATCAACAATTTTAACGAAAAATCTTTGATTCGTTCCTTCATTCCAAAGATTCCATCGATTGAGACGGAATAAAAAGTAGCAACTGGGATAGAAATCGGAAAGAGCATAAAAACGACAGGAATGGTATTCCCGGTGTTGAAACCGCACCCAAAAACCGTTAATATTACAGACATGACACCAGTTATTCACTAGTTTCATAAAAATAATTCGCTATTAATCTAGTTTGAATTATTCTGTTAGTGCTCTGTGTCACCGAGCAGAGTGAATAGTGAATTTCATACCTGTAGGAGGTATAGGTTCTGTATTCTGTAATATTGAAGGACTACGCCAATCTAGGCCCCATCATATCGATATATTGAGAGAAAGTGTTATGGATATTTTGGATAGTACCCAGTGCAGACCTTGCAAAGTAATTTTTAGACACAAACTGGAAGGAAAAAAACCACAACTACTTCCATACAAACATAGAATGACAGGAAAAAAAATACTTCCGAAACAACTACTTTTACAGTAACATTGAATTATACATAGACTGACATCAATATTCGCAGTATCTCACGTTTTCTAGGCCTTTTTCTGTCTTGAACTTTTTTATTACCTTTATTATACTTCAGAGAATATTAGACAATCCATGTTTAAATTCCACTACATGCTCAGAACTTTTTCTGTTGTTTCTTCAGAATCCATATTCGTGTTGATTTCTACTGGACTGGAGAGGAACGATTTTTTGCTTTTAAGGATTTGTTAATTGAAACGCCAGTTTCTAATTTCAAAGTTGGCTCGAGAATGAATGTAAGCAACCTGTTTGTCAACCTCAATAACACTTTTCTCATCATCCATGGATTCTGATAGGTCATCTACCTAATGATTTTACATAATGGATTCGACAGCTCTCGGTAATCTCTCATGACATATGTATCCAGGGGTCTGTAAGGATCACCATCCTGCCAAACGAAATGTTGCGCATGTTGGTCCTCATTTCCTACTTCAATCCTCAAATACATTTCTTTTACATCAGCAATAAATCCAATTCTCTCTCGAAATCTTGAGTGTTATAAATGGTTTGAAAAAATAAATAAAAACTAACAAACGTTAATGGTCATTCCTAACATTTCCTTTGTCATCCTCACTCATATTCTGTATAGCATTTGAGAATGATTTCTTTTATTAGTTCTCAAGATATCTCGAGTTATTGCAATAATCAAATGACTGATTATTATTAATTATCCTGTTGCCAATGGATTTGTCATAAAATTTGAAAACATTATCCAAGTCTGTCTCATATTCAACAGTAAATATGTCCAACCACTTTTGTTGAACAAAGTTGAGAAAACACTCAAAATCCACAATCTCTAAAAAAAACAGCAGCATAACCACTTTTAATTCATGACCACAAAATTAAACTATTGAAAATATTTTATGGAAAATTTTGTCAATTCAAATTGAAAGTGGAGTTCTACTTCTCTGCTGAATATTGAAATGGTACAAAATTAGTAAATATAATTTATTTTTTGTAAAATATCAACTTTACAGAACATAAAACATCAGAAATACAGCTTCTAAATGTAGATAAGACAAGTAAGTTTATTAAGCGATGCTAAATTCACATTTATAATTGACCAATGGTAGTCAAAAATATTTAAAATTGATCAATGAGTTCTCTGCTGAATTAGAGTCGAATACATGAATAAACTTACTTGCTTCCGCAAGAGATCAATCTAGAGATGGAGAAGTACATTCATCATCACAATCATTTAACAAAATAATAAATAGGTCTAAGCTTGGCAAAAAACATGATCACTGGAATTTATGTACATTAAATTTGCTCATTTTTATATTTTTGTGCAATTCCTGATCTTCCTTCTTGGGCTAATTCTGGTTCAGTTTGTCCCAAATTCTGCTCTAAACCCTTCCAAGATCTGTCTGCTAAGTATCCGGCACCATAACTAGTACTCAGAGATAAAGTACCATCACTTTTCAGAGCAACCTGACTACCAGCATCACTTTTAAGGAAAGTAGTCTCGTTGGAATTTATTCTAATCTTATTTGACAGCAAACTCACATCTCCAACTACTTCTTTAGAGTTTTCGAAGTTCTGTGTTTCAAACTTGTCGTGTAAAAAGTGATTGAAATCGTAAGAGAATTCTAAAGGTTTATCTTCGTCGGCATTCAAGGCAACTTCAATGTCAAATGGGGTAGCAATCGGTTTGTAAAAATCTCGATTTTCATAAATCTCACTCATTGAACATGTTATTACTACATAAATATCCAGCTGAAAAAATAAACCATATTCAAATCACTGTTATGAAATATAAACATTGAGTAGAAAACACTTTATAGAAATGAAAATTATGATTATGAAATCACAAACCTCACTTAAAAAAATTGATAACTACAATGTCCCATTATCAAATAAGACTACTGTACGAAATCACCTGATATATTTCAGTCTCCAGAAGTTGAATTTAATACCCTGTCACATCATTCATTGAATTCTTACCTCAGGAAAATTTGCGAGTTTAGCTACAGTTGGTTTGCCAACACTGATGAGATAATATTTTTTGCCTCTCAGGCTAATTAGTTTCTTCACTCGTTCAATGACTCTCAGGTAATTTTTCACTCCAAGAGTTCCAATGACAATTCCAATTGTTTGACTATCCTTTATTTTTTCTATCAAAAAATTTCTCTTCTTGAGAATTCTGGATTTTGCATCATATACTTTTAAATAACCATCATAATAATACAACACTTTTGCTGAAAATATTCCTTAGTATAATTGTTGAATAACAGTAACTGTTCGAATACTTACGATTGAAATTAAATTGAATATTTATTAGCTTTGTTTCATTTTTACCAAGAAATATAACAGTTTTTCCTTCTGAAAGTATGTCATGTTCATCTATTCTTTTGATATGAACATCATATTCTTTGAAGGCAATATTAATGTCATCTAAAAAAAATACAACACCATAGTACTCAACAATAAAATTAATTAGACAATATTACCTAACCTATGAAGGTATGGTGTATCAACTAGTATGACAAAATCAAGATCACTTATATTCTCAAATTCTTTATGGAAATTGTTTTTCAGCTCGCCGACATCCAAATTACCTTTTTCAAAAATATAAAAGAAAGGAATATTTGCAGAGGTTTTGGAAAAACATACAGGCCCATAATGTATAATTGCATCAGCGCTAATATGAGCAGCTGCAATGTAATCTATGCAACAGCTAAAAAATAATCATTATATTGGGTAAAAAGAACCATAAAGCAGAAAAATCACTTCACATATAGTAAGGGGGCATATTTGAAGACTGGCTCTAAAGCAAATCATCTAAAAGAATAATTCATTCAGGCCAGTTTTAACTCACCTACACTGTAAGTTAATTGGCTGTCGCCTATCAGAAAACAACTCCTCCCCTGGCTAATACCACGAAGAGCGTTGGACTATATCCGACAAATATTGATGATGGACACTACCACCGATGAGGAGCCAAATAGCCCGAAACCAGTCTGCAAATGTGCCTGTTCCATTCCAATAATTGAAAATCAATTCAGGCAGTTGTATTGCTAACAGCATATGCAGGAATTACTTCTGTGAAGATTCCAGCACCGATACCTATCAGATATAATCCAATACCCTTCGTGATGTTAGCCAAAGGAGTAGTTGTTTTCTAATAGGTGTCAGTCCATTAACCTACAGAGTAGGTGAGTTGAGACTGGCCTGAATGAGTTGTTCTTTTAGATTATTTGTAAAATCGCTACTTTTTCACAATACAGAGAAAAAATGTACCAAGCATATGATTGATTAGAATTAAATATAAAGAAATAGGAGAAGCAACCTGCAGAAACTACATTCGGGAGTTCTCGCGCTGTGATCGGTCATGTTCGGCGCGTTGAATTTCATATAAACTGCAAAGGCCGTGACTTACTTTGTTCATTACATAAATATTAAGTACTTACCTATTGTGATATTAGGTAACAACTCAAATATGTTTAATATTTTTGAAAAACTTTTAATGATATTCAAAAGAAGAATCTACACCTACTCAAATAAACACCTCAATTTCAAGCTGCAATTAATATTTTTTCTTAAATAAGGGGTTGTTATGTAGATTATCAATAAGTAAAAATGTCGAAGACTGCATAATGTTGTGATTTAAAGATAGAAAATAAAGACTGACTGATTATAATAATGTTTTCTTTATTGTTCCCTCAAAACATAATCCTTGTAAGGAAGTTGTGGTTGAAACTAAGACCATTGCTAAAATTCAGTTTCGGTCGTAAAAACTAGTTTCGGCCGCACACTAATAATATGTGGACTTCTAGATATGGATGTAATTAGACCTTTAACATGGATGTTTCACAGTTTAGAGGCCCACGCTGAATTCGTAATTTATTTAATCGTTAATGACATATTCTTGTGAGCTGATCACCAGTCATTCACGAGTCCGAAAGTAAATTTTTTCAGAGACCTGCTTTTGGCAGTAATAATTCTGGAAATATCACCTTTTCAAGACCACATATCTGCTGTCATTTATTCATTTGCCACACCCACGATGACATGACAGAAAAGATAAATCTACTGTCACGATAATATCAGTCTATCTTTTCCATGTAAGTGCAAGTTTCCCACATTTTTTTTTAATTAATAACCCTGAAATAATTCTTGTTGAAACTCATTTTACGAAAAATTCAACAATTGTACAATCTAAAAGGTGAAACTGGAACCTTTGGCGGAGAATAAATCCAAAACATGTGAGTCTGCATTTCTGGTGATTGGGAAAAGTGCTTGTTTTGGAATTGTACATACATGTTTCAATTACTAATTTAATTATTTTGTATTGTTTGAGAGTTTGTGAATTAGTGTTCCCATAAATATGACAGAACCCTAAAAGGTATTACCTATTCAATAAATATTACTGGAGTTTTTTCCCAACACCAAATCGTTTTTTTAACACCTCGACACGTGTTTTGATCATCAAGTGATCATCTTCAAAGTGGAAGATTTTAGTTTTCATCTTCCTCTTTGAAGATGATCACTTGGTGATCGAAACACGTGTCGAGGTGTTAAAAATAACGATTTGGTGTTGAGAAAAAATTCCAGTAATATTCATTACTACACCAAAGGTTCCAAACAGTGCATCATAAGTACCTATTCAATAGATGAATAAATATCAAACAAAGCTTTGAAAATATTAATTTCATAATGATTTTCATCCTTTTAAGCAGAGCGGAGAAAACATTTTTTTTTTAATCTGGCAGCAAAATTTCCTAAAATGGATGAATGAATGCCCTTAGCATGCGATTGTATAATATGTAGAGTATTCATCACTGAAAGAGAATTTTTGACTTTTGAATGATCATATAACTGAAATTTGATACTTCCACCAAACTTCACCTTCAGCAGCATGAAATAAAATTTTAGAGCCTGTCTGCCTAATAATAACCGTATATACCATCGAGTTGAAGGCTTTTAACTTTCATTTCAACTATGTTACCTTTCATAGGCTGTATCTCCTAAAATATATACAGTCTGATTCAATGCATTCTGCAATCTGAAAACCACTTCACTTGAATCAGGTAATAGATGGTCGGGAAATTGAAGGCATACCTGTAATGAAGTAAAATACTTTTTAGTTCTTGAATTGATCCTATAGGGTATGATACTGAGCAATTCTGAAGAGTAAAATTTAATTCAACTATAAATATTTTTAGAGGTTTTTTGGATAAACATTTTTTTGGTTTTCTTCTTCTCTATCATTGAACACAAAATGTGGGATATTCTCCAAAAAAGAAAAAATAAATACAATATATACGTGTAGATCATATCGAGAAGTTTCTATCAGATTTAAACTGGGAGAAAAAACACTTTAGACACAAGTATTTTCACATGAACATTGAATTACATGAAAAAAGTCCTTTTGAAATAACTAAGCACTTCAATATGAATATTTGAGTACACAAAAATCATTTTTTCCCAATCAGTTTGTTCTCCAATCATTGGTTATGGGATTGAGATAACATATTATAGAAACGCTACAAACCTTACAAATAGTATCATTCTATAAGGAATGTTTGAAGTACAAAATAAAAAAAAAGGATTTTCTTTTAATTCTATGTTCATATCAAAGTAGTTGTTTCAAAAGGATTTTTTCTTTTGTGTAATTCAATGTTCATGTGAAAGTAGTTTTTTGGAGATTTTCTTCCAGTTTGCATTTGAAAGAAAAATCTGTGCCCGATATTCACATCTTTATTGTAATTTTCTTTCTTCCTTGTCTAGAAGTTTCTCACATTTTTTTTGGGATGGAGAAGTGAGTTTTTCTTCATCTACTGAAGACGCCAACTTGGTTGGTGAAACGCGCTGCGAGAAAATTATTGAATTTCTGGTGAATTGGAAAAGTGCATGTGTTAGATTTATTCTATGCCAGAACACAAGTATAATGCTAAAATAACTAGCATTATTCTTGTGTCATTACAATATCAGCATTCAATTTCATAAAGACAATTAATTTTCCTTCCACATAACAGACAATTCAAATGGAAAACAAAAATCAAATTCATACCTTTCTAAAATCGTTAGATTTTATCCACTCGGCACATTTGCTTATTTCATAAACATATTCCAAATCTTCGGGGTTAGTTTGAATGGGTGGTGAAGTTGAATCAATTTTTTTCTCCAAACTCACATCTTCATTTGTGGAGAACGTGAGTTTCGGCATTTTACTTATGGCGCTGAAGTAGGGTTAATATCACAAACCATTTACTCTAAGTAGTTTGTGGTTAGTGTTTGACATTTCTCAAGGATTTCTCTCTCTCTCTCTAGTTTCTATGACCGTTGCCTCATGCGCGGCACATTTAGTCTATGTTTAAGTTCAACTCCATTAAAATATTTGACACAATGGTATTCTTGAACTATACTAGATACGTTTCATTGAAATTCACAAGAAAATGTATGATGTATAATTCCACTTGCTTGAAATCGAAGTTTTCGATATATACTCTATAATAAATCTGAATCTTCTTATTGTTTGTTTAATTTTCACTATGATGATAATGACGCTGCTCAAACGATAAACAATATGTTTATTGTTTTGGTGGATTTTTGGCTTTGAGTTGTTCAGCTGTAAATTTGTGAAAGTAATGTTTTCAATACGATTATTATAGACATGAGAAACTGATGAATAAGTGAAATAAATTACTTTCACTTAGAGAGGAGGCACAAGAAACCACAACAATATATTAAAACAGCTGTGATTACTTCATTTCTGTTTCTTCATCTCGTTCAGTTCTAATATCTCCGATGGACGTCATGCATGGACAACCCAAACCAGGGTTGGTTAAAATCCTGATCTAAACATTATAATAAATTGTATGTACAGTGGCCTCAAACACTTTGAATAGCTGTTTGTAGTGAAAAATGGGATAACTCAAAAAGTGTTTTTGATACTGAATTTATTTCCAAAAGTGTAAACAAATATCTCTATTTTTTTTAGTTTCTTGTTTATTATATATGGCAATTTAGTTTTTTCTTATTGTACACGCAACTTAGAAATGTGATGTTTTACACTTCAATACTATTATACTGAAAATTACAAAAAATAAATCCTTTATTTCTCATGTTCTGGATGCTTACATCAATGGTCAGACGCCAGAGGTGTTAGGATAGTGAGTTCTATTCATATGAAACCACACCGCTATTGTTAATGTAGAGTTGAAACAAAATCTAAGGCGTGGGACAAGATTATATTACATATAACCCATGCTAAGGATCGCACGTTAACAGGAAGTCTTCGTTAAATAATCGACAGCTGATAAATAGGAAAACCTATTCAAACCATTTAGCTCATTTAACCCATCGGCTGTTGGGCAATTGGTAAGTAAGTGAGATAAAGAAAGTAAGTATAGCTATGAGTTTATAAACAAACCATTATCTCCCCGATTTTTTCTGTTTAACATGGGTTTCAGTTATGTGGTGGTTCTTTTGAACTACAGACAGTAGTTCAATCGATCAGTAGTTCAGTTGTTATATTCGAAATGACAAGTAGCTCAAACACTCGAATAGAGTTATTGTCAAAATCTTATGTATTCTTGTTAGTTAATTCTGTATTTCTCATTAAACTAGGAAATGGCTTACAATTTCAAATCAGAAAGTGAAGTCAAAGAATATATTAATAATTTGGGGATAGAATATAGATTCGGATGTTACAGTGAGAAAAAGCCTGAAGGTAGGTTGAAATTTTCAATCATTAAACAGGATATAACCTTAAATCTATTTTTCAGTTTGTCACCTATTAGCGGATTTTTTGGAATCAATAAAAAAGGATTTTGAGAAAGCTGGAAAAGTCTACAAAAACAACTGTGATGAATACAAATATGGTAAAAGTTGTTTGAAATATGGTACCTACAGTTTATTAGGAAGAGGTACTAAACAGTCTGATTTTAAGCAGGCATATGATTATTTCGAGAAAGGATGTAATTTGGAAGAGCCTGATTCGTGTCTAAACCAGGCACTGCTTTTGATAACAAAGAATGATCGTCCTGACATCAAACAAGATGTGATTAAGGAAAGTTTAAACATTGATTTTTATTCCCAAATCATTTTTAAAATAATGCTTGGTTGTGTTGAAGATTTATGTAACAAATATAATCTTTTTTTATGTCATGTTTCTATTCCAGGGTATGAGGCTTCTAGAGAAAGCTTGTCAGGCAAAAAATGCCAATGCCTGTTATTACCTATCTGGAATGTATATAGTTGGTGTAAAAAATGATACTACTTCCAACATCACTGATGTGAGCAAGGCAGATGGTACTAAACATGAAGAATTTAGTGTCCCCAAGAACATGAAAAAAGCTTTTGAATTTGCTTTAGAAGGATGTAATCTAGGAAATATATACAGCTGTGCAAATCTTAGCCAGATGTATGCCAAAGGGGAAGGTATTCAAGCTTTGATTCATTGATTTCTCTGCAATATATGTATTTTGTCTTAGGAACTGAAAAGAATCAAGAATTGGCTGAAAAATATAAGAGCATAACCCTGGAAATGCAAAAAGAAGTGCAAAGCAATAAAACACTATCATTCCAAGAAGGGCTGAATCCTTAATTTATTCTAGTCATCATACAAAAGCTTTTATTTTAGATGTTGAAGAAATGTTTTATATTTCTTTGTGAATATAGTGACGTTGAATAAAAAAAACATTTTTTTAAATATTTTATTTACATTAAAATTCATATTAAAATATTTAGGAAACATAGAATTTGAGATAGTCATCACACTTTGAATATTTTTAAATTGTATTCAAGAAAAAATAACATGAACAAACGTGACAAAAAATTATCATTGCACTCTGAAAAAGTCTTCTATCTTCCTATTTCTCAACAGATTGACAAAATTTTGTTAATCAGTAGAACCATGAATTTTTAGTTTTTATTTTATACAAGTTGCAGTACATTTCAAACATGATAATGATGAAGAGACTCCACTGAATTATAGACACATGCATGGAAAGGCAAAAGGAAGGGATGTTCAGCATTATATTTCCATATAACCTCCTCCTGTTTAACTCATTCATATATATCTTAAGTTTCAACAATAAATAGTTATTATCACAAAAAATATAGATCTGTACATCTTCATAAAAACTCCATTGTATTATATTTGTCTCTGCGATTTTTGATGATATTTGGCAACGCTTCAAGTCGAAGTGGCTTCTTGATAAACAGATCGTTATTATTTGAAGGTATCCCTGAAAAATTAAGTACTTTTTCAAATCTTAACTGGTGAATGGAAACGGTTTCCCTTCATTCAAAAGTGAAAAAAATGTTTTTAGTATAATCGAAACTTTTTTCCTCAGCTCATTAAATATACATGAAATACAACAAATAATTTTGAAGAAAAAACTAATGAGGTGAATGGCTGGTGAAATCATGATTGAAATAAAAGTTGGTGTTTTCATGGCAGCAGGAGGTATCCTATCAAAAATTAATTAAAAGACAATACCATCATCAAGTTGTTAGTTGATCAAAAAAGAAAAAGTAATTGTAAAATTCAGAATATTTTTTAAATCCCCAGATAAAAACTATTTTCTCATGTAGGTTTGTTTTATTATTCAAGGAATGGCCTTCTAATCATTATGGAAAGTTTTGAAATGCTAATATATGATAAATCGAAGATGATGTTATTTACCGTGTGACCATGAACTATTAAAACCGCTACTGCTTACACTGCTACTACCCAATCCTATGAAATGTTCTTTTGGCGGTGAACCGTTTCTACTGGAGTTTTCAGAGGATCTATTTCTCTTTGCAAAATCTGAAATAATGTTCCGGCCAGTTTGGCCTATTTTAGTTATATACGAGTTCAAAATATAATTCAGAACAATTCTACTTTTTGAGTATATAAAATATATCTGCTTCCATAAAGCA